>UFQX01000618.1:0-21276 GCA_900497675.1 Arapaima gigas
GGGGGGGGGGGGGGGGGGGCGATCCCTCCTATTTTTAACCAAAGTTACGACGCATTTCTTGCAAGAGAGCCGAAAGCTCCTTTTTTGATACTAGTTATGTTTCCTCTTAAGTCAAAATTCTTTGTGATACAAAGGAAGGCTACTATTGACCCCCACAGAGAAACAGGTGCAGTGCTATTCATGGCCACTGACGGGTCACTCGGAAGGGTCACAATCTCTTTTTCTGCCTGTTCTTCATTCTCTCTCACGTCTATACACACGTGAGGCGGCCGATGGGCCGGAAAGTCCCCTATTCGGAGGCGGTGCTGCCGCAGAGTGTGTGTGGTGGGACCACAGGGACAGCATGGTGAGCAAGGTGCAGGATGGCAGCGCTCAGAAGAGGGGCTGCAACACCCACGGGGTACAAGGGAGATGCCTGAATCCATCTCTGAATGCAACAGTAAAATGTACCCTGCTCCACAAAGCAGTAAATGGCTGCAATAGGAGCTGTTATTTATAACGGAACAAACACTTACAAACAAAACACATTCACACCACACCATCAACACACGGGCAGGGTTGACCACAAAGATGTACCAGTGAAGCAGCGACACACACACACACACACACACACACACACACACACACACACACACACACACACACACACACACACACACACACACCCACACACACACACACACACACACACACACACACACACACACACCCAGGGTGTAGGCAAACAGGCCTCCTTTTCACACTTTTCACAAACATTTATTTAAAATTAAAAATTAGGGACATTTGTCATGTAACAAATGACACCAACAACCTAGAAACAGGCCAGAAAAACAGGGTAAAATTTCAGCTTTGTACCACACGACTGCTTTGTGCTAGAAAGGTTTGAAAACGTAATTCAAACCCAAGTCCGGAACACGAGAACCGCCCTGGACGTCACATCCAGGCTCAAGTCCCACATGTTCAAAATGACTTAAACCTAAAAGGGCAAAATGCTCGACGTCACGTCTTATATTTTGAGGAGAAACTTCTGCTGTCGTTGTGCATGTGACCCGCTGGCTCCTTCCGCTAATTTTAGGGTACAAATGCCGATGGATGGATGGATGGATATTACCTTTGCCGGTCTGTCCAATTAAAGGAGCCCTTGTCCTGATCCACAGATGCTGAACAGTCACTTGTAGGGGGCACCGTATCCTGTACAGTCCCACCCCAACAGTGGCCCAATTCCTCAGGGTCCTTTACTATGGTTACTACGATTAGCTGATGGTGCAGCAGTGGGTTCTGGCTCCCCACGTCGTGGCTTTGATGCAACTTCTAACAGATACCTAGGAAATCCGGTTGCCGTCGTATCGTGGAGGCGTTAAAAGTTGAACCACGACAACTTTTGTCTTCTCACGTGACGTGTCCACAGCTGCGGCGCATCGCCCGGAGCTGCTCCAGGTCCACATCCAGGGGTCCTGCCCAATAATTCACCGAAATGTGTCGGCAGCACGGACGTACGACAGGAATACAGTCCAAACCCCCTGCAGTGACACGTGTTTTCATCCCCCCCTCCCTCACAGATGGGGAAGGATCTCCGGCACTTTGAAAATGAAGGTAAGAAGCAACATCATGGTATCTGCTGGGTCTGCAAGAGGATAGTGAACAAGGTGAAGAAGTCTCACCCCCAGGACAGTTCTGAGAAACAGGTACCTGTCCTCCTTTCCTACTGTCAATGTTTACCGCTTCAGGTCAGCATGAGATTAAGCCCCAGCTGACTCAGCTGCAGGGTTCGTGCCTGGCACCTGAAGTTTCTCATGTTACTTCCTGCCAGAAAGAAGTTAAAGATAAGCTCTACGAAGCGTGTGGCAAGATGCCGCACAAGGCCTCATGCAAGAAATTCACGAGGGCCAAAACGGACATTCTGGTGGAAAAGCCGTCTACCACCGACGACCCAAAGACCGCCTGCGTCGATGTGGGCGCCTGCCGGACCAAGTAGGACCGTTTTCTCCACACCGACGACATCATTGTTTCAGTATTAAAAATCACTGCTCGTGTCACACGCATCCAAACCCACACATGGGCATTTCGTGCCGGTCGCTGCACATTCAGGGAGAGTAAAAACACCGTTGATGGTTTAACAGGGAAGAAAAGGCCTCAGTTCCTAACGTCTTACTATAAAGAAGGTCTCGCTTTGCTCTGTCCACAGGTCCACTGTGGAGGACATCGTGCTGGAGGCTCTGAGGTCGACGAAGATTTCGTAAAGCGGCGCCTCGTGCTCCTCAGCAGTTCACACCCGAGCCGAACGAGAGACTCGCCCGAGGAGGAGGGTCACCTGATCAAAGGCGTTGCACCGCTTCTTAAGAAGAAAGAATAAAGCAATAAATTACTTTCACACTCAGGGCTGGATATGTTAATCATTAACATATCGCTGTATCATCATTTTGCTCATCACTTACTGGCCTCACAGTATTGCAGAAATAAAATGTATTTACAGACAACAGTCATCATTTGGTCAGCAACGCAGGAGGTTTAATGTCACACACAAAGCTGGAGACGTGTTGCTGGATGGTCAAAAACGGTCCACGTCGGTCCGAGTCACCGTTTCGGCTTCACACCGGAGAAGAAGGCCTGTGACGTTTCTCTTGCCACGACCGCACTGGTTCGAGCAGAACTTGCGTGCTGAGGTGTAGTTTTGTTTGTTTATCTGACCGCGCTGCTGGGCAACCGATGCACAGAAAGGTCATTTTTACTCCATCGATTAAGCACTTTGACCGCGGGACCTGCAACAGAAGCAGGGTCGTCCCAGGGCAGCACCAGAGTTCGAACCCCACTTCAGTGGCTGGCCTCTTAGTCCTCTGCTGGACGTGTAGTGTGCATCCGAGGCCAGGCAACAGTAAACACTGTTAGGACTCAAGGAAAGTGTGTTAAAGTGTTTTCTCATTTGTAAGAGATGCAGAGTCACTGAGTCAGGACGATGGGTGACAGAGAGGAGGGACAACATTGACCAAGATAACAGGTGAGAAGCCACTGCTGAGGCCCCCGTCTGGAAGCGACAGGCTGCCGTGACCTCCAGCTTTGATCAAAGAAGGTGCCAGAATCCAATATTCAACTTGTACTTTTTTCTTACAGACAACAAACAGAGGGACACAAACGCACACATATATATGAAAACATTTGATGATGATTTCCAAACGGCCGTTCATAGGGTCCACCGCCCCTCAGAGAGGGGGTGAAGTGTAGGGCGGGTGGGACAGGTCCTCGCGGGGGCCAGAAGACGTCCTGACAAAACACTTAGCGCTCCGGGTGAGGACGGCCGGCTCTCGGCCCTGCCAGCTCTGCAGCAGCGCCTGCTGGTCCAGCTTGTTGAGACGCTTGGAACAGAGGCGGAGGTCCTGGATGCAGCGGGACAGACTGTCCGTGTCCATTCTGTCCCAGGGACCCCCCATCGCACACCCTGAGAGACAGAGAGCGGGAAACGGTCACACGAGGCCGAACGTGTGGTCAGAGAATGATACAGGTGGATCTGTGGCAGTCAAGCCGGGGCAAAGAGAGGCACCCTGCAGGTTGAGGAAGGTCAAAGGTCGTTGCGTCTCCATCAGGGCCCCCACCAGGGACCCCAGTGCAGCTGTCGTCACACAAGGGTTCCCCGACAAGTCCAAGGAGGTCAGAAAGCGGTTGAGGAGCAGACACCTGGTCACATGGAGACAGGGGTGTGTGAGATCACCACAAAGACCCCACACACACACACACACACACACACACCCTGAGGAAGAGACACACACCTGGCCAGGCAGGAGACGTCACTATCTGTCAGTCCATTACCAGCGAAGCTGAGGTGCATGACAGAGCTGTCCTCCTGCAAGAGGGGCAAGAAGCTGCTGCATGCTCAGGGGGACACAGAGTGGACCTGCACAGTGGACCCACGTCATTTGACCCCCCCTCCCCCCAAAGCACCAGGGCAGTTTGTGATGGACTGTGATGAGCTGTACTGTTACAGAATTCAGGGCTTAGAGAAGTCATATAGTTGTGTCTGAGACATAATAAATAAACTGAAATTTCCACCCTAAATTCAGTTTCATTATAGTTTCTCACACACACACACACACACACACACACACACACACACCTCTCAGGGGCTGCAGATGCGAGTCTGAGTGGATGATGCCTCATTCCAAAAAAAAAGACAGCAGTAAACTGCAATTGAAAAGAATATTTATGAAACCCATGAGGAGGAGAATTTTTCCCCAACTACCTGAGACAAGCATACAGCAAGGTGGTCGACACCTGGGAGGTCACTTGGTCCATTACGCACAGAGGAAAGGTACAGGTGTGTGAGCTGGTGCAGCGGGAGGCTCTTCAGCACCAGCTCCAGTCCTGTGGAGCCCAATGCATTGTGGGACAGGCAGATGGACCTCAGGTGCCCTGTGGCTGGACAGAGAGAGGGACAAAACTGAGGAAGACATTCAGTCAGGGTGGCAGATAAGTGTCACAAAAAGGGTGCGCTGATCTCACGTGATGTTTTTGGGGGCATCGCATCTGGAAAACTCCCTAACCTGAGAGTGCGCTGGCCAGCAGGAAGCGGTGTTGCTGCAGGAAGCGTGCGGAGAGACCGCAGGCCTGCAGGGACAGCGTGGTGAGCAAAGGGCAGGATGACAGCAAACAGGACAGGGGCTGTGACACTGAATCTCCCAGGGGATTCGTGCTCAGGTCCAACTCCTCCAGACACTGCAGGAGAGGGAGAGAGATGTGACCCCCCACACACACAGGCATAAATAAGTAAACAAAGAAACGAGACAGTGGGGCAGAAGCGAGGTGGGGGTAGAATTCTCTTAGCAACAGACCCTGACAGTGAAGTTCTCCTCAGATCGGGATTTGTTCGGTCCTGCAAAAGACTGAGAGCTTCAAACGTGGGACAAAAGACGCACCGGAAACGCTGACTGATTTGATCCCTCTAGTACCGCAGCCGCCTTCTTAAGCCCCTCCCCTGTGATGCAATTGGCTGACAGATCTAGGATGCGGAGCCTAGGCATGGTGGTCACTGCAGCGATGAGCTCGGGCATCAGTTCGTCGTGGAGTCGGTTTCCCGAGAGGCGGAGCTCCGTGAGCCCCGTCTGCAGCTTCAGGGCACGCAGTAGTGGGTGGAGACCAGCAGGGGGCAGGCTGAGCCCACACACCGACAACGAGGGGCTGCCGTCCTGGGCTTCACACAGACGGGACACGAGGCTGTTCTCCGCTGGGTGTGGTGGGAGGGAGCAGAGGGTTCAAGTTAACAGCCTGGACAGAGGAAAGGACGAGCGGCCCGAGGCTGACAAACAGGCTCCTCGTGCTTCAAAGGGCCGCGTCACAGATTCCCAAAGATTTACCGAGTTATCGTCACTTCAATTTCTAAACATTTCCTAAAATTGTCTGCAGCACAGCGAACACAACCCTCCGTGTATTATCAACCTCGTACCGACTGACTTGGAGGTAAAACCAGCGT
This sequence comes from Arapaima gigas, assembly GCA_900497675.1. NCBI lineage: Eukaryota > Metazoa > Chordata > Actinopteri > Osteoglossiformes > Osteoglossidae > Arapaima > Arapaima gigas. Next base: position 5,459 of record UFQX01000618.1, read on the forward strand.
GATGACAATAAAAAATTATGCACAGCTTTGGTACCATCTGTGTGTAACTTGAAGAATCCCACACACACACACACACTCACCCACAGAGAGACTCTGACACGCCTTCCTGTAGCGCTCAGGCAGTGGTGGCAGGTCCCAGGAAGTCACCTCAGCCAGGACCTGTGGGCACAGATGACTCCAGGGTCACCCCTCCCATCACCTCAGCTGCCTCTTAGTTGCCCCCCTGTCCGTTACCAGTCGTTGTTGCCCTAACCCAGCAAATTACATGGCACCAAACATGCTTACACTTCACCTGTGTTACCAGCGTTCTCACCTCCTCATTCGTCTGCAGGACAGCGAGCAGCAGATCGTGGGGAGACAACAGAGCGCCCTCTTTCTGCAGGGACAGGCGAGGCAGGAGCCCACAGGCCTGGTAATAGCGCTGAGCCGCCTGCTCGCACAGCCAGGAGACGGTGCAGGAATCGGCCTCGCTGGAACGAGGGCAGAAGGAGCGTGACATTGCGTGTGTGCACGTATGCAGCGAGATTCACACACTCGCACTCTAATCGGTGACAGGCCGGTTTCAACTTGAGGCGACCACAGAGAACATGATTGTACCGCATTTGTTCGATCAAATCACACTTCGGTCAAGTGTCACACGCTTCGACATCAGCTAATTCGCGGCGCATTAAGGAGCTAGCGGAGTCTCACTCACACCGACAGGAGGAAAACATTCACGATGTTTGAATCATTATTACCTGCCTCTGAGGCCAGCGAAATAACACACTGCATATAGTCAACAACCAAAGCAGCTGATCAGACCTCTTCTTATTCACCATGGTTAGTTCATTTAAAAAAAAACTATTCATTCTATCTCTTCATTCCTGTTACAGGTTGCCAGGAGGACAAAAGACTAGTTAACACTTAATTTAACTTGCCCATCAGCTTAACCTGCAAACGCTGTTCTCACTGTTTTATACCAAACACTCGCCACGTATGATGGGACCAAATTGTAACCACTGACTAGACACGTCAATTTGCAAACAACGCATACGTTTATTTATATTAGACGCTTTTCTCCAAACCTTTTCAGAGACAAAACCAGTGATTGGAGAACCAAATTATTTATAAAAGATAACAAGTTCTCAGAACTCCGCAGAACCGACCTAAGCTGTATGTTACTTTCGAGCAGCTAGCAAACTCAGCTCAGCGTGGAGGTGCAGGTAGATTTTGCATCACTAGTGCGGAAACAAGCGCAGCAGTGCCCCCTGTTGGCAGGAGGTGAAGCAGCACCAAGTGCTGTGGCTACACAGACTTACCTGTGAGGAACAGGAATGAGGAAAACGTTGTCCTGAACTCTGACCCTCATCCTGATTGGAGCAGGCAGGGGGGTGGACACACTTGCCACAGAAACCTGAGGCTGTGGAAGAAGATACAACACAAACAGCTCTTCTCTGTGTCCTCTTGCTAATTTCGAATCATGTGAATTCGACAGCAACATGGCGACCACCCACCTGGACTGCATTTGCTGGGGGCTCCCCCTGGACAGGGCTCTGTGGGCGCCCCACCTCCCTTCTGCCCAGCAGCACCATCCCAGACAGCTGGGTCATCTTCACCTGGCGTGACTTCTGGCTGCCCTTGTGGAGGGAGCGCCCAACACTGGGTACAGAGGGGACTGCAAAACAAAACTGCACCACTGAGCAAGTGGCTTTCTTACCAGTTTCCCAGACAACAAATCCACCCTTAGACCTTAACAGGCTAATAAGATGTGTTGGGTGGTCCACAGGACATTTATATTTCACCCGTCCCTCCAAATTTCGTATCTTTCCAATGGAAAGACAAAAATAAGTCTGACAGCGGTTTACATGGAGCCTTGTGATGTGCAGTCGGCGTGTAACCAAGCACAGAACTTGCACCGTCACCCACCTCCAGCAGATGAGTCCGAAGAATTCAAGTGGTGATTCTCGCTCCTCACCGATGATGCTGAACTCATCTCCCGCCTCCTGTCCTGCTCCACCCCCACCCTCCGCCTCTTTTTCGGCTGCGTTTCACCCAGGTCGTCCTCCAGCCAATCGTCTTCCAGATACTCGTCTTCTGGCACAAGTGCTGACCTGCTATTGCCTGACGCTACCGGTGCGCTGGTGAACTCAGGCTCTGATAGGCCCTGAGCAAGGAGGCGGGTCTTGGCACTGCCCAGGCTACGAATGGTCCTCTGGTAGTCCTCGGACCCACGGTCAGGGGGCGGAGCAGCTTGACGGACAGCTGTCACGCCGACATCCTGGCTGGGAGCAGCAACTGGGGGAGCTGTAGATTCTGGGAATCGGCGGCGAGGCCGGACAGGACGCAAGGGGCTGATGGAGCCGTCAGAGTCGTCGTCGTCTGAGGACGTGCTGTCCTGAGGGAGTAGGAGGTGCAGTTGAGGACAGGTAAGAGTAAAGACATGTGACAGATGACCGTATTTAACCGTGAAAAACACAAAGAAGAAAACGATACCCCAAAGAGAACTGCCTCCTCTGTTCCACGTGGCCGCTGACCAGGTCTGCCTGCAGAGCGCCTCCTAGTGGGGCTGGACGGTACGGTGTCCTTTTTGTTCCTGTTCAACAGCTGGCCTTGGTCTAAGGGGCAGAACCCCCCACTGGAAACCAGGGGCTCTGAATTCTCTGCATCAAAAAGCTGGCTGTCCTGCAGCGAGTCAAAGGGCTTTGTAACTGGAGGAGCAGAAAGACCTGGGGGGGGGGGGAAGGAGGAGAGGAACTGTGACCCCCCCAAGTCACAAAAACTCCCCCAGGAGTACAGGTGCAGACACTTGTGCGTTTTCTGTGCAGCACTGTGTGAGCTGATGGTTTTGTATTCATCAGTGTGAGAGAATCCTGTTTTCTTCCATGTGTTTAGACAGGGTTACATGTCTGTTTATTTGTCGCCGTGCGTTTGAGCGGCGCTTGTGTCTCCGCCCCCTCACCAGTGCGGGAAGCAGCCTTCTTCAGTAACCTCTCGGTCTGAGCGCACTCCTGTCGCGTGTCCTGGTCCAGCTCCCGGCTGTACATCCTGAGCCAGTGGCGCAGGCAATCGAGGGGCGTCTCTCCCTGGGTAGAACCGCAAGACACGCGGTCAGTGACACCGCAGCCTGGCAGCCAGTAAACGCAGTCATTGCTGTTCCCAGGACTGACCTTGGAATTCCTGAGTGTGACACAAGCTCCTCTCTCCACCAACAGCCGTGCCACCTGGAAGTGCCCACAGCTGAGAGCGTCGTGTAGGGGGGTGACGCCCTCACACAGCGGACCCCCAGGGTCATTGATGTTCGCTCCATGGTTCAGCAGCACGGTCACAATTTCTAAATGGAGGAGAGGGGCAGTCACGTTATCCCCGGGTTTCAGATCAGCATCTCGGCTTACTCTCAAACCCCTGATGTGTTCAGAACCTGCTCTGGTCACACGTGTCACACTCACCCAGGTGTCCATGGTTACAGGCTTCATGGAGTGGAGTCCAGCCACAGTAATCTCTGGGATTCACTGGGTGGCCCTGCAGATGGATCACAAACAGATTTATTAGTTTTACTGCTAACTGACACGTTGCCATGACTACTGCTGAAACTGGCAGTCACTTGGCTCTTATGGAACTGGTTCACTGCGCCTCACCTGCTCTACCAGGTACTGGACCTGTTTCAAGTTACCCTCGATGCAGGACCGATGTAGGCAGGTCTCGCCCTTCTCATTCCTCTTGTTCCACTGTAGGCCAAGACAGAGTGCAACGTCACTAATAGTAATAATGAGCTCTGGTGCTAATTTACTCCTGCAATAAAAATCTTCTCAATCAGATTCCCACTCTCCACCCAGAAAGGGGAGTGAGCACTGACCCGACCCATCTTTCTCCGGCCAGGAACCATCTTGTCGTACTCTTCCAGGTCTTCATCTGGAGAGCAATCGCAATGATTTTCCACTTGCATCGCCACGGGCAATAAGCACACCCCCACCCCGACACACTGAGATACCACCTCTTCCCGATCCTCACTCACCCGAATCTGAGAGTGGAATGTCGCTGTCCTCCAGCGGCTCGCTATTCTCTTCCTGGTTCTCCTCCTCCATGTCGCTCTCTCCAGCATCACCACCTGGCATGGCTCTAAGTTCCTGAAGATGAGCCTCCGTGACGTCACACTGGGAGGAGCCCGACCGCCGCTGGGCTGAGAGCCACGCCTTCAGAACCTTCCGCTGGGGGCGAGAAAATGCAGGGTGCAGCACAATTAATGACGTGCACTCGTGTCAAATGCAGAAGATCTTAACTTGGGGTCCATGGAACCCTGGGCAGTCAGGGAAGCACAAACTTGATTTGAAAATAACACTAACTGGCGTTAAGAATAAAATAAAAATAGTACTATTCTATTAATATCCTGCAGTCTTGAGAGAATTAACAGCAGACAACACCACCATGTGAAACTGGAGGCTGAGGATGTCAAGATGTGAACATACATGCAGATATGGATAGATGTACTGTGGGAAAACCGGGTCTCACCTGCAGCGTGGGGAGCCCAGCTGTCTCAGCACAGCGCAGAGCCGACGCATAGCAGCAGTCCACCTCCTCGGCAGACTTTCCCCCGTCTTCCATACACGCAGCCATGTTGAGCCAGGACTCGCACTCCTGTCCCACAAACATACACACAGCAGTTCGACTTCACATTTCTCACACACATAAGGTACAACCACAGGGTGAGGGCACTATACCTCCTTAGAGTTGCCCTCCCGAAATGCCAGCTCCTCCCGGTAGTGATCCACAGCTTTGTGGTACAGGCGCAAGTCGGTGTAAGTGGCAGCCAGGGACACGTGGATGACAGCGAGTTCCCGGGCCGGCTTCCCCAGGGCCACCACGCTCGACAGCTACACACACAGTTGAAGATTTTTCACAAAAAAAAAAAATTTCAAAAGCTTTGATTTTGTATGCAGTTACTTGTATAATGAACATGGGCAAAAATAGCGGTATTGGACAAATTGGCCATCTGTCCAGGTCCCCGTCTGTTTCTATAACTCAAGTCAACTTAATTCAAATGTTGTTCCTGAACATTTGTTTGCTCTACGTTTTAGGTTTGACCGCTTACCTGGGAGCGGTAGGCCTCCACTGCCTTGCTGTAGCAGCCCACCTTACTGTACAGGTCTCCCAGCTGCTCTGCCAGACCCGCCGCCTCCTGAAGATGGCCATCCCCAAGCTCTGCCACCGCCTGCTCCAGCTGGCAGCCCCGGATCGCTATGAACCAGATCGGGAACCAGTGAGACGTCCAACATCATCAGCATATATCGTTCTGCAGCTCTGTTCAGCAGGACTGAGCAATGTGTTTGTGTGTGATCTGCTCCTACCATGCTTTAGCGCTCTCTTCACAACCTCGCGATCAGCTGCCTGCTGAGAGCCCAGGGTGAAGGCCTTCTTTAAGGAGCGCCGGGCAGCCACAAAGTCCCCCAGGGAGAGCAGCACCTGCAGGAAGATGAATCCACGTACCAGCTTCGCCGCTTTTCCTCAGCAAACGACTGGAGTAGTGTGTGTGTGTGTGTGTGTGTGTGTGTGTGTGAAGGGAACTGTGGGTTGAATAGAATGTTTCCCCCCACCTGGCCGATGCTGCTGTAACACTCGCTCTCGGCAAACTTGTCCTTCATCTTGCGGGCGCAGTCCTTGGCCTGTTCGAGGCAGCGCACAGCCCGTGAGTGCTGCCCGTTGCGGAAATGGATGCTGCCCAGGTTGAAGTTGGCACGATACAAGTCCTCCACCAGATGGTTCTTCCTGCAAAACCGGGGAGCGACAGACTGAGCAGAATCAAGAGAATCAAGCAAGTTGCAGAACTTGGGATGGGGGGGGGCAGGAGGCAAGGGAAGGGTGGGGCACGTACTCTGCAATGAAGATGCTCCTCCGTATGAAGTCACTGCAACGCTGGGGCGCTTTCAAGCCATCGTACACAAAGCCCAGGTTGAGGAAGAGGCGTGCTCGCATTTCACTGAGCTCCCGAGCTGCCACAGTACCTGGGGGGAGGGAAACACAGTCTGACAGGACCCTCACACAGCACCCCCACACACCCAGAACACACAACAACGCAGATGTGACCTTCCCCACCCTCTAAGAAACAATGAGAACAATTCTACCTGTTCAAATAAAAAAAATTCAGCTGAGTTCCTGTGCTGGACAGTCAGACAACCTTTAACATTAAGCCTTGTTTCTGCTGTATATGTTACCGTAGCAACAATAAGCCAGTTTCATCCCCTGTGACCCACAGGCAGATTTTCCATTGTGGACACACCTTCCAAACGTTCATCCACAATGGCTAGGCTCTTCTTGAAGGCATCCTCTGCCTGCCGCAGACTCTCCTGTGACTGATCCGACTCATAGCGGAAGAGAAACGTGCGGCCAATGGTAGCCAGGGCCCTCTGCTCCTCAGCTGCGTCTCTGACAGAGCAGGCCAGGTCCAGATGGCGCTGCTGGTACTGAAGACACAGACAGGAGGTCCCCATTTCAACTTGGGATAAAAACTTGACCAATTATGAATGTTCGGTGGATGAAGGACACCTGAGGTCACGTGACTGCTGGCTGCAGGTCACTCTGGGCACCACGCTCACCTTCAGGGCCGCCTCAATGTTGCCGAGCTCGGCATAGCACTCCCCTATCTTCCGATTGGCCACAGCACTACCAATCACATCGTGTAGCACCTCCGACAGGGTGAGTTCTTGTCGATGCTCCTCAATGGCAGCTTCATAATCACCTAAAAAAAGGAAAACAAATGTACCTGGAAACAATCTGAAGTTATGAAAACACTAAAACTTTAAACCTATATCACATTGTAAGTGTAATTTGTGGATTAACAGTAAGAATTCAAAGTCAAATCTTGCCAAATCTCCAACGGCCCCCGCCACAAGGCTCTCGGTTGGACCCGGGAGCCAGACGGGCCCCTGGGGTTGCGGATCACAGACAGCAGCGCTCACCACTACGGGCCAGAACTTCTCCCAGCTGGTTGCAAAGACTCGCTTCTTCCTTCAGGTTGTTGCTGCTCTGCGCCTTCAGCTTGGCTTTCTGCAGCTCTGCACGGACACCGGAGGAGATAACTCAGCAAAACAGCGAAGGATCAGTGGACAAAAACGGTTACAAGGCAAATACAGCTTCAGTGAAGTGACTTCCCACCATCCCCTCTGTGGCAAAGCAAATCTCTCTGACATGCATCTGAACATGTAACCAAAGCACAACTGTCCACAGAAGCAGACATTCAAACGACGATCATGGCGGTGCTCCGTGTGTACGTGTCACAATTCGTTCTTGCACCTATTACTGTACCTACAACTTATTCCGTAACTGTACGTGTATTTTTACCGTGGAATGTCGATAGTTTTTCAGTGCATTATTGCATGTACAGATGTAGCGTGTTTGTAGCTTCCAGCTCCGTCTCCACTCACGCTTGATCTCCCTGGACGGATGCATCCTGCTCCGAACGGCCCTAGTCTACGTCCTTCGCCGAGATCCGTCGCCTGTATCACGCCCCGTCTGTTTTCACTCTTTATAACCCCAGTTCGGCGTCATTTCGGGGCGAAGCAGAAACGCCGAAACGCGCCAGTTCCAACTCGGCTCGCCTCCATCTTCTTTACAATAATACCGCGCAAACACGTCAGCAGGGCGACTCCACCAATGGGCGACGAGGGCGGACGGGTGTGATCGTTCGTTGGTTGCAATTCAGCACTTACGTTTCTCATTGGCTGTCGCTAACACGTGACCTCGAGGACTCGCTCGGCTCCATTCCTTCAAATTTAACATTTAAATATTAACATTATCGTCAGTTATAAACTCCGTAAGACAGAACAGGACAGGACAGAAATAAACGATTTCACAACAGAAAAGGAAAAAAGGAGAAAAACTTAGTAGGCAGTTTTGTTGTGTTGTAGATTAAAGACACTCAAACCAACGTCTTAATTATACATATATTAATATATTATACATATTAATACGCATTTACAGGGAACACGTCACAAAAAACTTAAATGACAGTTTTATCCAACTATAAAACAACACACACACAACATATGTGTATGTACAGGAACAACTCAGTCATTTCACTGTGTGACGTCAGATTTTGTCACTTCACCACCCAACAAAAGACCTTGGCGGGTGTCGACTGGACCCATTTCATTCTCCCGGCGCTGTATTTTGTTACAGGTTTTGAAGAATCCATTGGTCGAACTGGTTCAATGTCTTCCTGAGTTTCCAGTCTGACGATAGCGCTCCCAGAAAGTTCTGACTCAGATAAATGCCAATTGAAGGTCTTGTGCTGTTTATTTATAGCTCAGCGTGTCGCGCTTCATAACAACACGATGCTTTCACACATCCAACAGAACATTTTTAAAAAGTCTCCCGCGTTGTGTTCAGCCTCTCCAGGGCCGAGGCCGCAACGTTGGTGTCAGCAGTTCTGGCCAAATGGCCAACGTGATCTAGGTCTTCATGTTGGTCCTTCAGGCCAGATCTTCTGAGAAGCCTCTGCGTGGACCTTTACATGGACCTCTTACCAGACATTTCTGCCGCCCTGGTCTGGATCACGCATTATTTACTGATGTGAGGGTTCCGGACAGTTTGGGGACCGATCACCACCATCACTGGCCGCTGCACCGACTATCTCACCCATTTCTTTATTTAACTGTTCACCATCCTCCGGCCTATTATTTATTTTTCTATTTCCTCCCTGTTTGTTTCCTCTTCTTTTTTGTGCTGCTTTTGTGTTTTGTGTTTGTGTGTTTAGTCCGCTGGGCACCGTGATTTCCTACATGTCGTCCTCCTTGTATATCTTTAAAGTGCAGAACGACAGTGAAGTGAACCTTGAACCTACAACCATCTGATTGCGAGGATCTGGCCCTCGTGTCCACCCGCTGTGAAGTCTTTTTACTTTGGAATAGAAAAAGAAAAAAATCACAACTCAAATACTCTTAATAAAACCTGTGCTGTTCCGAGAGCTTCGCCAGAGCGCCGCGGGGGTCCGCGCGACTTCTCCTGGTCACCTGGCTGACAAACGGACTATCTCGTGCTTGTTTGTGTTTTTGCAGGGGAATATCCCCGCACTTCCGTGTACCACGCGCACGTGCGTGAAGTGCAGTGCGAGCCGAGCTTTGCCCCGCCTCGCTGCTCCCGTCCGCCGCTCGACGGGTCTCGCTGTCTCCGCAGCAGCAGCAGCAGAAGCAGCAGAGTCGCGGGCGGTGCCAGTCGGAGGTTCGTCTCACCTGCGGAAGGCGCGCGCACAGAGCACACGCGCAGCGCCGACGCGGGGGGCCACCGGGTCCTCCGGCCGCGCGCGGCACCATGAGCAAAACGGGATCGTTCAAGATCAAGAAGCTCTTCGTGAAAAGCAAGTCGCTGGAGAGGGAGAAGAAGGGAGAGGAGGCGACGCCGCCGGTGGATGGAGAGCCGCTGAGCCCCATCGAGGGACCCCCGGGTTCCCCCCCAGTAGGCGAACCCACGAGTCCCCTCGAGAAGAAGAAGAAAAGGTTCAAGACCTGGATAAGCAGGAGACCTTCCAAGAAGGAGAAACTTCACAACGACCCCCTGTTCTTCAACGACAACGAGGAGCTGGACAGGAAACAAACGTAACTATTATTATTATTATTATTATTATTATTATTATTATTATGTTTTGACCCTGTCGTAGGATAAAGAATTATGGGTTAGTTATGGATAAGCAGTTATTGCTCACGTACATGGATGACATGGGATGGTTGCCATAGGAGTGAATGATAAAATTATTAAAATAGTTTTGTTTGACTTTATTCTAACGTGGACAACACTGCCGTTCGTACCTGGCTATAGAGACCGCTGCCACAGGTGTTCTGGACAACAGAGCAGGTGTGTGAGGACTGTCCAGAAAGTGAGGCTGTTTCCAGCTGCTTCTACACCTGAGCGTGGAACAGTGGACAATGGGGGGGCACAGGTGCAGCAGGTCCTCCGTTATTAAGAAGGCAGCTTCTGCTCAACAGCTGCTGTGGGATTTTGGGCTCATCTTAAATACTCGCTTCTGAAGTCGCACTTGTGTTGTACGCACCTCCTTCTGCACCGGCTGAACGGGGTCGCTGTCCTGTCTACGTGTTCCGGGACGTGCGAACAATGTGTGTAGAGTATATTCGGTTCTGAAGCCTTCAGAGATGCCCTCAGCAGAGGTGCTGCTGAAAGGATCCCATCACTGATGTTTGTGTTGTTTCTTCAGATTCGGCAGGTTCATAAGGGGAATTCCAACCTCTCAAATCTCAAACAAATATATGAAGAGGTTCTTCAACGACCCACCCATTCGGTGGGGCCCTTGTTCCTTCATGTGGCAGACTTTGATAAATCCTCCGCTGAAGGGGTGAAAACAGACGTTCCAGAAGAAAGGCAGGCTTAAGCAGGGAACGCTTTCGGCTACTGTAGCGTTAGCATACTTCCACTGTTGAGTCACTGCCCTCTGTTATCCCAAGCAGAAGAACCGGCTCTGGGTCGGACTGGACGTGCACCACCACTTTGAGATGTTGCCGAGAGATTCATTCGGACTCCTTATCGCTTAAGTAGATGCAAGAACCTGTAAACTGAGATCGGTGACGGTGTGGTAAATAACAGTGTTCAAAGCATCAGTCTGATTATGTTATGATATACATATATATGTATATAATTATAAAACTAATACCCCTGTTTGCAGAAACATCCCTGAATCTCTCATTATCGCTCTGTCGTGCTTCTGGAGAGCCAAGTCTAATTGGAGATTTCGTCAAATGTGGTTTCAGAAGCGAATGTGCCCGGCGCAGCTTCTTGGAAGCCGTCGGGGTGTTTTTCTGCCCATGGGCCATGCGGTGGCTAGGTAAAGCAAACCTGTCAGGCCTCGTGCTTCTGCTGAGCTAGTTCAAACTCGCACGCGTTTATTCTCCTGGCCTCGGAGGAGAAGGCGACGCGGCTCCGAATTCAGAAACCGTGCAGCAGGCGGGGGCCCTATTCTCGATCCGCAGCGCGAGAGAGGCAAAAACGACCGGTTTCCCTCCCTTGTCACTTCCACGCTCATCAGTCCCTTGGTCATTGTCACGCTATGCTGGAAAGAGCAGGTCACGCTGCAGGTGGCAAAGTGTGCCAACATACTGTGCGTTTTCACGGCACTCAAGTAGAACAGGTTCAAGTCTTCGCCACGTCCCTGTAAAACGTTGTCTAATTGTCTTAATATAATTACGACAAATTAGCATTACTAAGTACATCCTTACCTCAGGTCCCCTTTTGCAACCCCACTGCAGTGCTGCCCAGTTCTGCAGGCTGTTCCTCTTCACTTCAGCCTGAGCTTCATCCAAAACTGCGCTCGGGGGTATGACAACGGTTCCAGTTCCTGGAATGTAAAATCCAACTGGCAGATTGCATAGTTGACCTGCTGGCTCATCACAGTCAGCATCCATCCATCACCCACCACGGCAAGTAGATAAGATCTAACCGGTATTTCAGGTTAGGACATCAGCAATTCGCTCTCCATCCATCCTGGTTTCTTGGTAGCCATTTTTCACCGGCGAAACACATCAAAACTTTCCTGGATGAGTCCTGCCGTGAATACCACGTGAGTGTGAAGGTGTCCTCGAGCCCGAGGTCCCAACCTCCTCTGTTTGTCGAATACTTAAATTTAATAGCTTTTTAATCTCATTTTAATAAGCGCCCTCGAATTTGCCTGGTGAGAGAGTGCGGTTGCCCCCCTGTGAGGGGGTGGGGGCAGCAGCGGCTGAAGATCTCACAACCGAGTCCCTTGTTCTCTTCATCCGTAAAATCAGGAATCTGGACACAGGCGGCGTTTTGACCGTCTTCGGGTCCGAAGTCGTGTTTCTTTCCGCTGTGAACATCAGCTCACTGTGCAGAGCTGGGTAGCATTTCTCCTGACCCCCTGCTGGGACTGTGGCAAACTGGGGGCTTTGCACCACCTGGGTATTATAGAAAGTTGACCACAAAACCAACACGTTACTACTGGAGAAGTACAACGGACGTCGTTCTTTCCAGAATTTTCCTTGATTTTCTGTGGACTAGAACTCCCAAACACAGTCGTGCCGGAAGTTGTTTCAAAGGACAGACAGAACTGACCATACCGATGAATCACAGACTTCTTTCTTACTTGTTCCACCTTCTTTCAGCTCCCAGTTACGCGTAGTTCCGCTCTGGGGAGACACTCACAGCAAACCTGATTCCCCCCTTTTTGTTCTCGCCAGAATCCCGTTTAAATTAATATTAGCAACAGCAATAGGCTGCAGTCATACTGCTCTGAACTTGCAACCCAGAGGTCATATGTACCTGTTTATTTTCTCACCTTGTGTAGGTAATATGTCTTTTATAGTGTAAATATTAACTTAGTGTAACTATTTAAGTCTAGTATGGAAACAGTCACGGTGTTGCTTGCAGAGAGACTTAACAGGGTAGCGTGATCCGTGAGTGATCAGTCTGGCTCCTCAGCAGCTGGATGAGTAGGTTTCCAGAAACATTTTAAATGAAATTACAGTAAATTACAGTCTGACTGGTTAATAGGGGAATGAGATTGCGACCGAGTGAAAAGCAGCTCACCCTGCAGGCCGCCATTCCTGCGGCGGCGACTACCACACGGTTATTTTTACCAGAATAAATCAGACGGCAGCGGGAAACCAGAGGTGTGACGTGGTAACGTGCTGCAGAACTGGCAGGTTGTTTGATGCACGTGCAGCTACAGTACCTTGCAAAAATGTTTGAGCCTCTCCTCAGCAGGCTGGATTACAAATGACACAGTCACATAATTTCCAATCGGCACCATCACTGTGGACCCACGTGCTCCAAATCGACAAGGTGACCTTTGCGTAAGTATTCACACACCCCCCCCCCCACCACCTTTTGCTGCAGGAACAGCTTTAAGTGTTTCGGGGTATGTCTTTGTCTTTCCGCACCGTTCCGGAGGTATCCCGGCTGGATGAGGTCTGTGGGCCGCAGGTCCCGGAAAGTGCTTCGGATTCTCGGATGGGATTGAGGTCCGGACTTTGACTGGGCTGCTGTACGTGTCTGTGTGATAAGTCACCCGGGTGATGTTGAGTTCTTTCAAGGACTTTCACAGTTTTTCCAAGACACTGTATATTTGTTACCACAGTGATATTGATTATCAGCAGGTTTGTTCCTCGTGGCTGTGCCACCCCCTTGCAAGCCAACAAGGACGTGTTTCTAAGTCTCGAGCAGGGAAGCGCAGGCCCTGCGGGATACTGGGTGAGCTGGTTTTTACTCTGCTTCACCTGTTGGCTGTGAAGCAGAAATTGTACTTTGCATATGGAAGTCACCTTACCTGGCGCTCCGGGTGTAAATCGTCGGCCAGCCGCCGCCCGTGCCCCGAGACAAACGGGAGCGCGCGCAAATGGACTTGGCGTAAGCCGTATTTTACACACAGGCGGAGTAAAGGTTGCGTGCGCTCGGTCGGGGGGCTCCGAACAGGTACCGGGTTGTGTTTCAAACACCTTCTCCCTGCATCACGGTTTGTGACGTTGCACGTGCAGCGCGCACTCCACAGCCAGCGCGAATCCTTCTTGAAGATCACCAAATACACTCCGCAGCTCATTATCTCCGCGCAAAGGTTTGCCCCCAGATATGCCTGAATGACCACTTTCTACGATGGCATCTTATCTCCGCTTGCTGTTATCTCTGACTTTTGGAAAGCCTTTTAGCGGCGAGACCAATGGACCTGCTCTTAAGGACGCCTCAAGGCAGCAAGTGTGTCACCTTTCCAATTTCCCAGTCCTTTTGTGATGGACTCCGGCATCTTGGAGCCCTACGGGAATTTCGAAATCAAATCCACCGCTAGCATTCATAAAAATTTTGACTGATGCGTGCAGTGTTCCTGTCAGCATGTTTTCACTTGTCATGCAAAGTCAGTAACTGTAATTCGACTGTGACTTGGGAGGCTTTGTTTAACTGTCCTAAATTAAATCTATAATTCACGCCAAAAAAAACAGTGTTCTGCAAAATTCTCCTGCAAGGTCAAGTTCCACCGTTCTTGTTACTTGGATAGCAGTTTGATTTTTTTCTTAACCTCAGGACCCCTCGGGGGGTCTATGAACAGGCTTCAGGGGGTCTGCGAAACACAGGCTTGCTTTGAAAATATCACTAAACAGAACTTGGGAAGTATAAACACTATAGCCATCTATAACAATGTTACACATTTTCTCAGAATTTATTTTTGGACATCTTTCAAGGAGGGAATCCTTAGCGTTCAACACATTCCTTTCGTGGTCTAGAAACGTTTAAGAATCTGCGCTGCAGAATGTCCAGCCCATGCAGCTGTTGGATCGGAGTTTATACCAGCAACCGTGAACTTGGACATGGCACCATGATGAAAACCTGGCTGCCATGCAGCCTGCATCCTGTGTACTTTCTAGGAGTGTCTATCAAATGTCTAGTTTATATGGCATGAAGGAAAGATCTGTGCCAGGGTGGACTTTCTGCATCTGCTTGATCTGGAAGGCAGGGGGGTCACATGACCAGAAAGGGGGCCTGTGATTGGTCCAGCTACTAAACTCTTACTGGACATTTTTTCTGTTGTTCATTTTGTTCCAAAACAGTGTTGGCTTTCAGCTGCAAAACAGGAGTTCTGCAAAAAGGGACAAATATGGGGTCTGTTTGGGGGGCAATATTTCCATTACCTCATCATGTATGAAACACAAGAAGTTTCCAGACTGGAAGCACAGAACACATACGGCATATTAACTCGCACGTCACACGTGCAGCTCCACCACGACGCAGCACACGCTCCATATGCTTCCGCTATGTTCCATCTTCCAAGTAATTGCAAAACGTATTCTTGCGAGTTCGATAACAAACCTTCCTCAAGTAGGTTGTCTAACAGTTAAATATGTGGACTTGTAAACCAAAGGTTCCTGGATCAAACCTCCAGATATCTCCAAATCTCCGATCTGCTGCTGTACCCTTGAGGAAGGTTCTCACCCTGATCCAGCAAGAACACCAAACTCAATAAATGTTGTCAGCAGTCAACCAGTGTGAGTGACTTTTAGTAAATGTGTCAGCTGAGCAATATATTTATAAATACGTTTCGTTGTCTGCCAGTTGCTCACATATTAAGTTGATCAGCAGAGGCCTCAACCCAGATTTTCTTTAATCCACGGAGATGATCAATCGACAGGGAGGACCAACGTCAGTAATTTAACGTATTTCACGTGTTATCTTGTATTCCATCTTCTTCTACTCGTGAAGACCTTGCTATAGTTAATAGATGGACCTTCTTGGTCTCGGTCCAACACCGCTGTTCTGGTGTAGCAAGCTCTTATCAGGGAGTCTGAGAAAGAGCACCATCTCCTCCCAGGGTCTGTTTGCACTCATGCTTGTTTTCCACTCCCTGTCCTCTGCTCCCCTTCATGTTTGTCACATTATTACTCTCCAATGAAAGATCTCTTAGTTCCTGCTTCTCACATGACCTCCCCCGTTGCCGATGTATAACCGCCACAGGCCAAGCCTTCGTACGAAACGTGAAGCTCTTAGGTTTCTTGGCACCTTTGAGAATGAGGAGAGCATGGGTGTTGTGGACTCGAAAGCGCTCTGTGTGAGGCACCTCAACCCTGGCAGTCTAACCTGTTCATATTCACAGTTATTTACTTAGCTCACGATCTTATCCAAAAGCAAATCGCACAGCTTACTCACGTCGCCATCCGTTCAACACGTTTACCAAAGCTGTTCAGCTCTTGCTCAAAGGGACAACTTCAGGTGTCCTCCTCTTGCTTTTGATTTCAAGGAATTTCAAGAAGTCCTCGCTGTTTAGCACAGAAGTATAACTAATTCCAGAAATGAGCTCTGAATGGATCCTTTCTGACCTGGGAACCCGGGGGGGGGGGGGGGCA
>UFQX01000618.1:21305-62635 GCA_900497675.1 Arapaima gigas
ATTTGGGGGGGGGGGGGGGGGGGGGGGCACTGATCGTCACAGTCCCAGTGCCATCGGCACGGTTCGCTCCTGAGAAGCCTGTAGCAGCACGCTACCCGTTTTTCAACCCGTGCGTTTAGGGTCTTGCCAAACTGTTTTCATACTCAGATTAAAGCAAAGCTCTGCTGGCAGAAGTGCCATGGAAGCTGACTGTTTATCACCTTTTTAGCAGCTGCCGCCACACCCTTTTCCGTGGCCGTTAGTGGTGGAGATGAGAGGTCCAGGGCTTCCAAACACCACAGAATGGCAAATATCGCACTGTAGAGCATGCGTGTAATTCAGTGAACTGATAAACCGCATGGGGTGGAGGTCTGCAAGGAAACCCCGCGTCCTGAAAATGACACACTTTCAGCCCACGCGATGTTACCTTGGAGACGTTGCAAACAAATAATCACCGATGCTGGAACGGTAATGGAGCAGTACCAGGCAAATACAGACCTGCAGAGATGACAGCAAGCTCCCCCCAGCTCCTCTCTCCCACAGGGCTGATGATCTACTCCTTCTTGAAGAACAATGCTCCGTTGTTCAAGACAAACCAAGGCAATAGGAAGTACAAACGGCAGCTGTCAGAACTCGGGGGGGGCAGCTTGACTTAGAGGTCATAGCATCTGAAGGTGTCGTGACTTTTGACCTTTCCTTCATCAATCAGGGCTGGAGCCACGTCAGCTAAAGGTCGACGTCAAATTTTGGTGGCCTGCACACGTTTGGCATCGAGAGCAGGTCTTCTTCTTGGAACGGGAAGGAGAAGGTCTTCCATTTCGGCTTGTTCCAAAGTCAACATGTCGGAAAACATACCTATTTTGTCACTATTCTGCAGGCCAGGTTTACATTCCTCTGGTTTTAAACAGTAGCTGAGCTGCAAATTCCTGGGACAAGTTTTATTGTTTCTCAACAAGTCAAGGTGAGCAGGTGGAAGCTGCGTGAGGTCATAACAGGACGCCTCGATACGTATCTATTCGAGTGAGGCTATATCCAAAGCTTCCACCGCCTCGAGAAAGAGAGAACGCGTTTGATGCTCCCAAACTAACGCGCTTTTGACGGGTTTGTTTTCCGCCAGAGGCGAGTCACGTCGGGCAGAATTGCTTCCAGCTTTTGGTGTAAAAAAGATCTGGTTCAGTGCAGCTTGTCCTCTGTGTTCTGGACGTTTATTTGATTTACTGGCGAGGGGCGTGTTGCTGTAAGTCCCGACGCTTTTGCAGCACTTCAGCCAGCGGTTCGTGTGTGTGCTTGCCGTGCTGGCCAAGCAGACAGAGCGAGGGAACAATGTGAGCTCCGCACTCCGTGTGCAAATAAATTAAGGTGTATAGATAATAACAGCTTTTATGCTGAGGTGACTCCTCAGCTCAGGCTACACCCCCGTTTGTCATTTGGCCGAGAGGATCTTGCATCAACAAAGTGAAGAAGTAGAGCGAAGCGAAGAGTTTCCTGACACGCCTGAAGTCATTTTCTCCCAGAAAAAAAGCTTGCTAAGCTACCTTCCACTTTCACCCCTGAACTTTGACCTCGGCGTTTTTTGGAAAGCTTCAACTTTAGGACTGGGGGTCTCAAAGAGGCGGCCGAGGAGATATTTACTCAAGTTTCCATACGGTGATGTCGATCATACAAGCAAAGGCACGTTGTGAATATTGCTTTTTTTTGGGGGGGGTTACTTTACAGCTCAAATGTATACAGTAGCTGAAAACAGGCGTATTTTAAGAGTGGCTCTGTTAAATAAAAGATTAGCTCTATTATATTAATAAATATTTGACAGGGCACCGTACGTGCATCTGCTGCCACTTGAAAGGCTGGCAGGCCAAACCGTGTGGAACAAAGAACAATAGATGCTTGTTCTCGAGTGGTTCCTGTAGAATCATTAACGCCATACCTTGAGAAAGACCACATCCTCCCTCTTATGGTCAAAGGGAGAAGTGCTAGCAAGGCGTCCTGAAGGCGAACCACAGCGATGGCGTTCACCGTGTCCTCTTCCGACGTTTGTAAACATCCACTGCTGTCCTGGTCACTTTGAAACAGCGCAAAATACATGTTAATACATGTTAATAATTTAATACTCTCATATTAGACATATATAATCGTACGTGCTCTGGTCCTGGACTTTGGTGTTCTGCAGAAGGTCCAAAATACTGAGAAGGACCTTCGGAGGGTTCTGGAGACACTATGAGTACCGTGTTTAAATATAACTGGACTGGAAATCAGTATTACCTGCTTCAGTATTCTGTCTGATGGAGCTTTGCTCCAGAATCTACTCAAGCTGTACCTCAAGGACAAGTTCTTGGACACTTTGGACACCCACCACACACCTCATGCACTAACTTTGTCCTCTGAATCTCCACTCAGCCTCGTCTTTCCCCGTGACACGTTGTCGACGACGCTCAAGTGGAGTTCGTGTCGGTTAAAGAGCGCGCGTGCCGATTTTTTTACCGCACTGTACAGTACACACGGCAAAAGATGGCCACAGGGGGTCAGGATGGCACAACTAAAACTGGGACCTCAGGCGCTGATGACAAAAACGCCCGAGAGAGTTGTTATCGTGCCATCCTGCACCAAACATGGTTTTTGTTTTTCTCTCGCCCTGTGCGTCACAGAATACAGCCTGAGTGTTGTTTTGCAGAAAGGAGCGGACGGCGTTGCCTAGGTTCAGCTCCTCGTGCTTCACTTCTACGCCTGCTGTGTTAAGGCGGAGCACAGGTTCAGAGAAAAGCCAGTCGCGCTTCGCTGAAGAGACTGCGTGCCACCGGGCGTCAAGGAAAACCATTTCCAGTCACGTGCACATTCTTACCTGCTTTTTCTTAACAAATCTTTAGGACAGTGACATGTGGGAGCTTGGCCACGCCCCCCTTTGGGATTATTCCGGTCAGGTGGGGCAGTACTGTTTTAAAAGCATAAACAGTGCACAGTGTGGTGTGGATGCGGACGCTGTCCGGCGCTCCTGTCTTGCGTTTTGATTTTGTTCGCTGCGTGGTTTCCGTTTTTGAATAAAGACCTCCTTACGGCTGCCTTGTTCCGGTTTACACCTGATCACTCCCTACACCAGGCCTGCTCGATGCCACAGACACCGGTATAAAACAGCGGAGCGTAGAGGCCAAAGTCCTGCAGGTTTCACACACACACCTTATTTACCTGTTGAACACACAGACTTTACTGTTACCTGCTTCAAAAATACAAATTAGACCTGCAGCTGAGCAATAACCTGCAGAGTTTTAAAAGGCTGCCCCCCAGAACACGGCGCAGCCCTGATTCAGACTTTCTCACGTTTCCCCTGCTGTCCCATCAGGTCCCACCTGGTGATCAGTACATTGGTGTGTTTAGTGTAAGGACTAATGCTTATACACTCACTCAGGTGGACTTGCTGCAGCAGATGCCGCGAAGCACACTTTGATGGCTCCCATCCTGTAATTCTTTATCCTCGGGATATTTCGTGGTCACACAGAGCCACTGCAGAGCACAGGAAACAAGCAGTCAGTGTTTAAAGTGTTTAAAGGTCTGAATATTTCACAGTTCAGAAGAAGGCTGGTGAGACATCGCATCACGCATCTCTCCGCAGGACTTCGTCAGGGCTGAGATGGGCACGGTTCTGAGGATGATGCGATGATTGTTCACACGCTTAGGTCACAGAAGGTGGAATCTCAGCCTGGTTCCATCACTGACCGCATCTGTTCACCCTCAGGTGCTTCGACCAGATGAGCTTGCAGACCGAGTACATGGTGAGGCCTGAGGCCACGCTACCCTTCGACTCAGAAGCTGGATCAATGTACAGTTTCGACATGTCAGAGTGGAGCCCCACCTCACCCAACAGCAGGTCCCGAAAGGTAAGGCATGATGATTTAATTCTCATGCTCCTTCCATGCCGCTTCAGGGTTCTTCTCAAGATGAGTCAAAATCACAGTCCACGGTGATGTCCTCCAGCTTTAGTCCTGCACACTAAGCACTTCAGAGCAACACTGTCAAAACATTGACACCAGAGACAGTTGCATGCGGGACAAAGCTGATGGCAGAAGTGTGTTGTTACACCACCTGGCTGGGCAGCTGTGTTTGGACTGAGAACCTCAGGCTTGTGTTGCCCTGGAGACGGTGGAACCACAATGGTGGCCGTTAAGGGAGCTGGACAGGGGACACGACCGAGTGCTTCTGTTTCCGGGCAGGGAGCAGCCTAAAGCGATGAGTTACCAGAAGGCTGAGCTGAATCAGGTTCAGAGATAGTTTACGCCGCTGGGATCGCGTTTCAGAGGGCAGCCAGTGTTTTGGGGAAGAGTGGAGGAAGGGCCGATAAAACCCGCTCAGATTATTAGCGGGCTTCATTAAAATAAACAAGACAGACAGATGCTACGTGTGAAGACAGGTTTTACACTGTGATTTTGTGTGACCCGAGGACTGGCAAACTCTGTGGTACATTATCCCAGTGCTCCCATGCAGGGCCAGAAGGGGGCAGTACACCCTTTCTGAACCCACATTGAAAACAGAAGTTTCTGAAATATTTATTTGGGTGAGCTGCTCTTGAAAGGAATAAGTGTGAAAGCAGGTGGCAGGCAGGACATAATTACCAACACGTGTGACCCACGATGAATCGTGCTGTGCGTCACGTCTTTTGTTTCGAGGTTTTGCATAACTGCAATGCAAAGCATCCTGGGTATTCGAAGGAGAAACAAACACCGGTGTCCTAGAGAGATTCCTACCAAAGCGGCGCAAGGGGGCGAGAGCCTGAGGCCGGTTTGTTTCATCTCTGCTCTGGGTGTCAAAACTGCAGCTTTACCATAAAGGCCTCGGGTTCCGTCCCCAGTTTTGTTCTTTGGGGCTTCGTGGCTGTTGTGTAATCAGACGCGCAAAAGCCGACCGGTTCCCGACCAGCCCCCACACCTGACGGCCTCGGGGGGGGAGGGAGTGGTGTTTGGGGGGTCACCTAAAGTATGTCAGTCTTTATTATGACAAACACGTCAGACCTGCCCGTCAGTCTCGGTGGGGTTACAGTGCAGGCAGCCATTTTGGAGAAAAAAGCAGACAGGCTGCTGACCCCCTCCAACGGTGTCCTTCCCTGTCATCTGCACGTTACTGTTTGTCCTACCCTTGTTGACCCTCACACCTCACCTGAAAGCAAACTTCATGTCTGCCCCTCCCACCTCCCTCAAATCAGTCAACAAAGCGGTCGCCGCATAACTGCGATAAACTTTACGCTCCCGTATCCCCTCCGCACCCCTGAGACGAGGTAACCTGATTAACGCGGCAAACGAAACGTCCCGAGCGAGACAAAACACCGACGCGGCAGTCGGCCGAATCCTATTTTTAACCCCCTGCTGCGTCACCACAACCCGCTGGGTCGACAAGGAGACAGACCTGCAGCCGAGGCCCCGTTCACCGCCGGGGTCCCGGGAAAGGAAGGAACGCGCTTCTCGGCGAGGGACCGTCTGTCAGGGGCGGAACCTTCCAGAGCAGCACGCACGTTCTTTACCTCGATGCCACGGCTGACACGGCGATCGGGTGCAGTCTCGTTCCGCTGCATTAACGCGGGGGCCTGCGAGAGGAAACAGGCGGGCGTCTTTTACACACAAACAGAAAACTGCAATTATAAAAACACGTTAAAGAAAAATTCCTCAAGGACTTATTAGAGGGGAAAATAACGAAATAGGCCTATTTTCCTAAGGGAATATCTTAGTGTCTAAACAAATTATGTTGCAAAACAACAGTCAAAGGTCCACAATGTCTTTAGCAATTTGTAAAAAAAAGAAAGAATATATCTATCTATTTGCCCAATGAGAAGGATTTATGGAGCTGTCTCAGTGCACAAGGTCTGCTTTGAAGCCACTGTTTTCTCAGGCATGAAACCCCTGGTAGGTCACGACCAACATCCTGTTCTGATGTCCTCGGGACGTCCTCCGCTGCGGGGTCCGCACAGCCCTCAGTTAGCAGTAAATCGCGGGCGCCTGTCAGGTGAGGGTCGCCGCCACAGGTAACCCTCACCCCCCCATCGAGACGCTGCGTCTGTTTGTCTGTGTAAATACGCCACGTGGATCAACAGCAGCTCTTGTCAGCTATGCAAACCAGGAGCACAAACCGAATCTCGAATGTCTGCCCTACGTCGGGAGGAGGAGGTGCAGGCGGGAGGGTGTTGGCTTTTCAATGGGAGCCCAGGTGGCTGCAGGCTGGGGGGTCTCAGGGTCCCAGCAGGAGAAGGCGTGTCTGGAGGGAGACGTGCCCTGGTTAAGGGTTCAGGCACGTGAGGACTCCCTCACAGGCTGTTGCACAACAACGCGCAGCACCACACACCAACACACACATCCTGCACAGTCCTGCACGGTCCTGCCCTGGCGGTGCCACGTGCCCCTGGGCTCTGGCTGCCGCACCTGAGCTGAGCCGACACCCGGGCTGGGAATCCGGCACCTTCCGACACCTCCTCCAGTATGGATAACTAACCCCCTGGTTGAGCGCTTCTCCACCAGCCTCCTGCGTTTACTCTGAAATCCCGCAAACTTGAAGCTGCTGGTCTCCTGGGAGGGAGGAGCTCCAGCTCAGGTACAGGTAGAGCTTACAGGTCCAGGTGACTGGCACCTGCGTTCACAGTGAGGACCCCCCCCCTTGGCTCTTCCACACCGATCAGGACCTCTCCGCGGGCCGAGGACACCCCGTGTGGACATGGTAGGGTGGTCCTTCTCCCTCTCTGTCGTTTTGTTGTTGTTCCACGTGCTCCGGGTGCGAACCCCACCTGGTGTGCGCGCGCGACCCTCCTCGTGCCGTTCAGCGGTGCCTCGTGGCGTGGAACCTATTTAATCGTCAAATTTTAACCGGAAGGAAGCAGCTCCTTCGCGGAGTTAAATTCGGAATTTGTACCGCGTTTCGTCCGTTTTTACCTGCGACATGTCGACGTCTTTTAGGTTTCTGTCCAGTTTAGTCGCGTTTTAAAAACTGTGCAGTTGTGTGACCCTGGACAATTGCTTTCGTTATTACGAACGGTAAGTTTCTTTTCTCCTGGTGGTTTCGTTGTTGTGTAGTTGTTTAATACCTCAGACCATCGCGCCATTTCAGCGTCACATGAATTGGCGCGGTTATTGTGCAGTTTTAGCCGAGCGCTTTAAAGGGTTAACGCTGTTAACGCAACGGTTGTCGGCGCGCGCACGCCCTCCGTCGCCCCCGCCCCCCCGCTCGCATTCCTCCAGCGGCTCGCGCCGGGACTTCCTGCGCGCTCTTGCCCGCGCTCCGCGCGCGGGAACGTGGCAGGAACGCGGGAGCGCGCGCCGCCAGGGGCAGTAGGAGGAGGAGCAGCAGCAGCAGCAGCAGCAACAGCAACAGCAGCGCGCGAGACGAGGTCGGTAGAGCCGCACTTCCCCCACAGCCCTCCACGCAGCATCCCGCACGACTCGCACGGACACGAGCCGCTTCTTTAGTGAGTACGACGGACCTTTAAATGATAAAAAATGCGCTGCTCACTTTTTAAAGACACTTTCCCGTGATTTAGTTGTCATTTTTTGCTGCAGCTCTGCTCGCAGACACAAGTGACAGGACTTTTGCCGTAACTGAAGTGTACCGAGATCCGAAGTTGGAATGTGATGCTTTTGAATGCATTCACGGGCACACCGAGAGCACAAAAAAGTGTTTTATACAGGTTTAATACAGAAGAATATTTATGTTTCACTTCGGTGAGTACTTTAGGTAATAATCGTGTTCCTCCATCATCTGACCAGCTGTTACATCCTGATTCTTTCTTCTCAGGCTAAAGCTCATTTGATAAACAAATACTGACTTCCTCGGTGAGGTAAGAATACTTTTTGGAGGATGTTGACATGGCTGCCACTCTGGTCAGGATGCAAAGGTGGAAGGCGCGCCCACGGCCATCTTGCGATTTGCCCACCGTGGGACTGCGAGTGAAACTCACCCCCTTCCGGTCTCTTCCAGGCACACAACGCGGAGGACAAGAGCGGGGTGTTTAACCGCATCGGTAGCTTCTTCAGTTCGCGGCGCCGCAAGAACAGCAGAACCACCTCCGAGGGATCCGAGGATGGTGCTCCCAAGCCCCCGCAACAGGAGGGTCTGAGGTCCCCAGTGGGAAGCCCAGGGCAGGAGGCAGACACCACCCACACGTACGTCTTGGAGGAGTACACTGAAAGAGCCGAACTGGGGGGTGAGGCGTCCACACCGGAGGAGGGAAACCTCCCCTTCGGCGACAGCGACAGCAGCAGCAGCCGTAGCAGCGTGCGGGAGGTGGTGCAGCACAAGGCAAGTGGTGAAGGGACAACTCGCCGGCGCCTCCCCCAGGGAGCAGAGCGGGATCGTGACAAGGGGCCTCCACCAGACGCGCAAAAGCTGGTCGGTGACACGAGTAAGAAGCTGCAGGTGTACCTGGACGAAACGAGCATCAGCCAGGGGGCGGAGCCCGGTGAGGGTCACGAGGTCGTCCAGACTGTCAGGGCTGTCACATTCATACCCAAGGCTGGCCAGAAGGGCACAGGGTCACCCCCCATTGCTGATGAGGAAGTTGCACACAAAAAGACATCAGTTAAACCTGCTGGTGGCGGTGGTGGCAGCTACACTTCAGTCGTTGGGGTGACGCTAAGCTCGAAGGCCAAAACACCTTTGACCTCGGACCCGAGTCCGGGGCAGGCGGAGAGTGACAATATGGGCAAGAAAAGCTCAGCTAAGAGGAAAGCTCGTAAATCCCAGGAAAGCAGCAGTCCCAGTGATGCAGGCACTGTTTCCACACAGTCCAAGGGGGGTGAGGAAGAGGCACGTAACAAACAGGCAAACCCCAAACTGGTGTGGGTGGAGACGCACCTGGGAGGGATGCAGACTGGGGCCCCATCCACTGCACCTGCGCCTACCGCTGTAGAGGAGACCTCAGGTGTCCCAGCCGAGCCAGCCAACTTCCAGCCCACCCCAGTAGCTACTGGCAGAGCACCAGCCTCCCAGGAGGGACAGGTAAACACAGTCGCACAGCAGGAAGCAGGTGGCACGGATTCGACAGTCAACACTCGGAGTCCCACTGAGGAGCCAGTAGAATCAGAGGTAAAGCGCCGGAGCATCAAGAAAGTGTACGTGAGTTCTGAGCTCGATCCGGAGTTGACCCAGTCCGCTAAAGAGGGATTTAAAGCAGAAAAACACCCTGCAGATGCTACAGACAAGGCCTCCCAGAAGTCCGAGGTTGTGCTGTAAGTATAATGGCCGAGTCCTCCGCTCCACAAGGCCCTAACACACCCTTTGATCTCGACAAAGAGAGTGTGTTTTGGAACCTGAGCTCCCAGGTTTTTGTGTCTGTGGATACAAGAGAAAACAAAACGTGGTTTAATCGTGGCGAAATGTATACCTGCGTGCGCTCACATAACAAAGCTTTAGAAAAGCTTCAG
This sequence comes from Arapaima gigas, assembly GCA_900497675.1. Lineage (NCBI taxonomy): Eukaryota > Metazoa > Chordata > Actinopteri > Osteoglossiformes > Osteoglossidae > Arapaima > Arapaima gigas. The sequence continues at coordinate 30,668 of UFQX01000618.1, forward strand.
ATTCTGCGAAAAGTATGTCAGTGAGCAGCTAAAAACCAAACTCTCCGCTTGCCTTTCTTATCCCTGGGAATATTTAAAGGGAAAAGGACAAAATGCACAGTCGGTACAGGTAATATTCTCTGGTTTTAGAACCTAACAAATTTGAAATATAATTTGTAGATTATTTTCTACGTAAAGAAATGGTTGCGAAAGATTTTTAATCTTTCAGGCGTGCTGTGCAGGGAATGTGTGAAGGCTCAATTTAATGTTGAAAACATGCGTTTGTAGCTTTAGCTTATTTTTTAGGGTGTTTCTCTTGTTGTGGCAGGATTTTTGATTGATTAATTTAAAATAATGTTAATGACTCATTCACCTCTGGAGTCTGAGCCCATGTTGGCAGTTGCTGAGACCTTATTCAAAATCACTTTTATGCAGGGAAGGAGCACAGACTAACTTACTGCACAGCTGAGTCTGTTCTATAATAGAAAACTGAACACAATTTGAGAAAACCAATAAATATATCTTCTTAATTGTCTAGGGGTGGGGGTGTTCTCAAAAGTGACGTGGCATAAGTCGTTGCCTCATAAAACTTATATATTTATGGTGCCATAAGACAGATAAGAAAAACAAGATGTGTCTGTGGCTCAAGATTTGCCTCAGTGTTTACCATTCTAGAAAGTTATTCTGCGGTTGCCTAAAAAACTTTTGGCTGGTTTTGATCACTGATTGGAACTGACAGTCAGGGTTATTATCAAATTCATTCCTTGTGGTTGCAGATACATGCGTGTCGCAGTTAATATTTCGCTCGGAGTGGAACTTTTATACGCCACAGATTTTGTTCATGTTCACAGGTTGGTGTCACTTTTGCAGCCAGGTGTCTGGAAGCATGACCTGTTTCATACAAAGCACAGCTTGTAGAATGCTGCCTCCGCTTTTCAGAAACTATCTTCATTCTGTCCTGTGGAGGGTTGCCTGCTCATGTCTTAAGGCCTCTGTTACTATGAATCAGCAACACTGTGTTGAGTACTTTTTTTCTTTTATTCAGGAAGTAAGATTGTTTATTAAAACCTGAACTCATGCCTGTTTGCCGTTTCCCTTTGGTTGATGAATGGAGGCTTTTTTGTATTCGAGGTTGTAGGAGTTCTCTTGTGTCTGTGTTAATGAAATACGTGTTTGAAACGTGCCAGTACGTATATGTAGCTCCTTTTTATGCACTGACTACTGTTTTTATACTCTTTGTCTCTGTGCTATTCAAAACCAGGGGTCTGGTCAAGTTTCATTTTTTTTCCCTCCTGCAGGTCTCTGAAACCCAAAAAAGTGAATGTAGCGCTCAAGCAGGACACCCACCGGACATCCACAGACATTGCTGGGAAGACTGGACAATCTGCAGGACAGTTGACTACAGAAGGCCAGAATGTTGTGAAGGACACAGAGAGCCCTGGAGAAGCTACAGGGAATTTGACGGTGGAGGTGGTCCTGGACAAAAGCTCCGACACCACCACGATGACAGGAAGGAAGACACAGTCAGCTGAAAGAAAAAGTTCAGGAAATGACAGTCAGGCATCAGTAATGATCATAAGGGATCAGGTGGATAAAATGGGGGATGGGTCAAATATAAATAAGTCAAAGGCTCCATCCTCTCCCTTGGAACCAAAGAAAAAGACTGTCTCCTCAAAGTCAAAGGACCTGCCAGAATTTCACTCAGTAGAGGAAGAGCTTGAAATAAGAGATAGCTCTTCTCCTGCAGATGACAAAGGAAAAAAGGATGCCAAGGTAGGCGCGGTAAACCAGCAGATTTCAGAAGATAAATCAGATGGAGTTAAACCTAAAAATCAAAAGTCAAAAATCCCCAAAAAGTCACCAACAGAGACAGTGTCAAAGTCATTGGTGGTGTCGGAAGCTGCCTCTGCTGACGATGAAGTTTTGCCTTTGGAATCTTCGGTTGAGGCAGAAATAATCAAAGAGAACATAACTGTGTCAAAAGTGGTGGTGAAAAAGGACAATTTTATGCCCCCACCGAAACAGGGCCCAGCTGGAGCGGAGGAGGTGAAGATGGTGGAGAAAACTCCAGGAGCTGCTCTGTCTGGAGAGAGCTCACCCACAGAAGTACCTTCTAAAGTGCGACCCAAATCCAAAAGACAAAAAGCAAAAGAGGCCACTGATCCCGTGAGTCCTGTTACTGGAAATATCCCAGAGAGAAGCTCTGGGGTGCGGAGGAATTCATCTGACCAGGTGCCAAAGAGTCCGAACAAAACACAGGCTACTCTCAAGTCGTCCCTCTCGGTGGACAGTGGCGATGTCAAAAGGAGACCGCAGTCGCGTGGTGAAAACAATCAGGTTCCAAAAAGCAAGCTCCCCAAAGCCACAGGGCCAGAACCTGCATCCCCTGGCAAGAATGCTGCTGACCAAAGTGTCAGGAAAACAAAACCAAACAGCGAAGCTCCAGAAAGTGGTGACACACACAGCCCGGTCAGGGAGTTGCCAACAGAGGGACAGGCAGGAAGTAAACTGCGGCAGCCAACGCAAGTCTCAAGACAGCTGTCAAATGAGGAAGTGGTCAACACACCAGAGCATGATTCATCAATACCAGCTTCACAGCTGGACAACAAGCTGGCAACAGTCGAAAACACAGACCCTGCAAAGGCAAACGAGGATCGAAATGAGAGCAGAACAACCAAAGAGGAAGAACACAATGCAGTTGCCATAAAGGCGGATTCTGAACCAAACATTTCTCCGGAAATTGCAGGTAATGTTCCGACAGGGAGCAAATTGCCAGCACCCCACCAGAAAAGTCCCTTAAAACAAAAGCCTGTACAGAATTCTGCAATAAAAGAGGTTACAACTGAATCTCCAGAATCGGTTACATCATCTTCAATTGGACAGGACAGCAGTCAGCATATAGAAAAAGACCAAAACGAATTTATTAGTAAGACATCCACCAGTAAGTCCAACAGTGTTGGTCAAGTGGATGCTGAGCAAAATGATTCCACAATGAGCAGCATTTGTAAAACTGAGGAGACCACTGTTCAGGAGGAAGCAGCTGCATCTCCACAGCAGGCAAAGGCACCAGGAAATCAAAGCTCTCGTGTCAAAGAGCAAATGATACAGGCCGAGCACCAGATATCAAATGAGGCCAGGCTTGACAATGAACCGGTGAACACCGCAGCAGGCGAACTACATGTGGCTGACCAGGAAGCTAATGCAGATACAGTTGCTGTGCATGTCCTTCTTGAGGAGTCTCTCCCAAACCAGAACCATACTGTGTCCAAGGCAAACTCACCCTCACCCGCTGAACCTGTCTCACCCGAAACCTCTGAGACCAAGGATCAGAAGACAAATAAGAAACTGGAGGAATCTGTTATTCAAGTATTGGATAACAAGGTTTTATGCACCCAGACCAGTGAAAAATCTGCCGAGGAGAAACAACAAACACTTGTAGAAAATGGCTGTGATAAACAGAGTGAAAGCACAACTCTATTTGCCACGACTGAGGTTCCGGATGTCATGAAGCCAAAGGTCAGTCAGAAGGAGGAGGTATTGCCCGTGCCCATTAATGGATCACAAGACGGAGACCAAAGTAAGGTACAGGAGCCATCAAACAATAGCACAGCAGAACTGGTCCACAGCAAAGACGGGAATTCTGTGTTGGTCGTGTCCACAAATGCTGTTACAACACAAGACTGCAAGGACAGTAAAGGGGTAGAAGAGGGACAAGCTAAGAAAATGTTATATACGGCAACTCCAGAGAAACATCATAAAAATGGTGAGGAAATCCCACAGGTAGAGGTCTCCTCCCTTACTGAGAGTGACATAACCAAAAAGACAAAGGATAGTGTGTTTACAAAGGAAAGAGATGTTGGCAAAGATCAAAATCTTTCTGCTGGACACGATGCTGAGAAGCAGTCTTTAAGAACTGCGCATGCCAAGTCTTCAGAAGGAACCCCGAGGGAGGAGAACACTCACTCTGGTACCTCTTTAAAGGTAAAGGAGTCCCAACAAGAACTAAAATTAAAATTACATGAAACTAAGCAGGATGGGTATATTCTCCCTCTCCGTGACTCAGCTAAAGGGTCAAAGGTGTCCTCCTTGGCACAGGTTGCCAAACAGAGCTTAGCCACTCCTCAGTTGGGCCCGACAAACAAGTGCCCTTTACCCTCTCATAATCTGCAGGTTAAAAGAGACACTCCTTCGGGCTGGTTAGATGTAGACCAGAGATCTGTGCAGAAACAGAAGAAGCATGACAGGAAGCTGGAGTCCTCTGCCAGCGAGGATCAAACTCTCGACACATCTGGCGAGTTTGAGGACTTCATCCAGAATATCAAGAAACACGGAGCACCCTTTTCACTGCCTCTGAAAAAACACGGTCATGTCAAGGCTGCCTCTCCCCCTTTTGCCTTGCCGGCCATCAAGGAAGACCGTTTCGAGAAAACGTTTGATCCAGACGAGTTCCAGTTTGGTCTGAGGAAGAAACCGGCAATAAAGGAACCATCACCAGCAATGATGATGAAGCTGCAGAGCACCGAAGTCAGAAGCAAGATCCAGCCCAAGCGATCCGGCACTGAGGACAGTCTGCTCTTCAGAGCTCTCAAGTCTCCAGCCAGTGTCCGTCGAGGAAAAAATACCCTTGAGTTCAAGGAAGGCAAGGAAGGAGAAAAGACCAAAGAGGACCCTGAAAACACAGGCTCCCATTTAGACAGGAACTCTGTCTTCTCCAGTCTCAAAAGTTTCTCCAAAGCTTCCAAGAAGCTTGGAGATGAGTTTGACTCTTCTGTGAGCCACGAGGCCTCACCTAGCACCACCACCTCCTTTCCTTCTGTACCTGCACCAGTACAGTCAGAGGCAAGCAGTGGTTTGACAGATTTGCACATGCCCTCTGGCACAGTCATTGACTCCGTACTGAGCCCCTCCTCACCTCCTCCACCTCCTTCCTTTGCTGATGTGAAACTGCCAGGTTATTTGGAAAAGTACCTCCATCACAGCAAAATGGAGACTGGAAGCTCTGAAGGCAGCATCCAGAGCGTTGAGGCCAATCCTCTCATACTCACAGCAGACACGGGTCATGCCAATGGGCTTGCCCATCTGGATTCTTGCCCACCACCTTCCCTGGGACCACTGCCCCCCCCAAAGCTTGCCCACGCCCAGCAACCTTCACGGCCTATTCTCCCTGCAGGATGTGCCGAGGTGAGTGAGTCATCAGAATGTCCCCTAAAGTTCCGTTGTTTTGCAGTGGGATCAAACTAAGCTCAGTTGACATAGTGAGAGCCATTGTTTGTGTACGTGTTTGCTTTGCTGGTGACTCATCTGTCTCGTTTTTAAGGTAATTATAAGGAGACACCAGCACACACCATGTGCACTCCTTCTTCAAGCATTTTAAATGTTAAAACCAGCAGCAGATTAGCTGTTTCCAGGATGCAGAAATTCTTGGAAAAAAAGAAGCAGAAGAACGGAGCAAGCAACTCAAAGTGATTCACCGAGAGCGGCTTGGCAGAGCGTGTCTGTCAGAACAGACCGCCGCTTTTGCCGTGCTCTCATTACCATGTCAAACTTTTACTGCTGGAAACACTGATTCATCTGACCGTTAGCAGAATTTAGAGCCGCGGGCTGTTCCGCATTGGGTTGGGCCTTCATTTAACTCTAAACATTTTACCAAAAAAGATGTTCACTGGTGTCTGTTTGCTTTCTTTCACTCAAATTTGCCTGTTGAAGTTACACACAAGTTAAGATGTCTAAGATTATTTTAAAGACAGAAAACTATTTGTTTTTTTTTTCTGTCTCTGATTACTTGGATCAAATTAAATCACAATAGACATCTTGTTCCTGAATATGGTACCAGCACACTTGCTGGAGACCAGCATTTTTCACAAGCCGTTCACTGAAGTTTCATCGGGAATTGAGCTGCCATGTTTCTCCAGCTCTTATATAACATTTCCCAGAGGTTTCGGGCACATACGGGGTGCTTTGCTGTCACTGCTCTGTCCAGGTTGTCCTATAGGAGGCAGTTGGTACTGTAGTGGTTGGAGCTGCTGCCTTCTACTTGAAAGACCCGGGTTTGAATCCCCCAGTACTACCCTCGAGCAAAATAGTTACCACATGTTGCTCCATTAAAAAAAATACATAGCTATGTAAATGTCTAAATGATTATAAGTAGCTTAGCACTGCAAGTTGCTTTGGAGAAAATCATGAGCTAAATAAATGTACAGACCCACATTTCACTGGTAAATATTATACTGATTTAAAATGTGGTTATTTCTGGTCACTATCTGATGTTTTGTTCATTTAGTATAGTTGTCCACAATGTGCTTTTGCTTTAAGAAAAGCAGTTGGAAGAGCCAGAAGCCACACAGCAGCATCAGCTGGATGTCCTCTCTGGAGTTCATTTCAGGTCTTTTGTGATATGATACAATTACAGATCATCTCTTTTCTCTTTAACTGCAGATTCCAGTAGTGAAAGGATTTCACAGACGCCCAGGAAAGGTAATAATGTGCATGTGAAGTTGTTTGGTGTCCAGGTCAAAATGTGAGATGTCACATCTTATCTTGGTGATGGCACCAGACCCTTCTGTGTGTACCAACTCAGAACTGCAGGGATTGATTATAATTGCATGTTGCATTACAAATTGGTTCTTGTAAGCGGTCCCCAGGATGTGTGAACTCAGAGAGCCCTTTTGTGACAAGATTGGCCAACGGTGTCTGACTTTGGGTGACGGTCATGTGACAGGTACATATCTCAAAGTTCTCTCTGCATCTCCCTTCCAGATTGTTTTATATGAGTGTGCTCCCTTTGACGGCGAAGCCTACGAGGTGTACAGGGATGTGGAGGACGCCACTGCAATGAAGTTCTCCCCTATGATTTCGGTTCGGATTGTGAGAGGATGGTAAGTGCAGCAGGTCTGTCCAGATGGATTTCCTGTCTAAGACAGGAGCAACGGGTTACATCTCATTCCCATTTGCCTTTCAGCTGGCTCCTGTACGAGAAGCCCGGTTTTCAAGGTCGGTCCATCGCTCTGGAGGAAGGGCCAATGGAGCTTGTGAACGTGTGGGCAGAAGAGCAGCCCGATCAGACCGTACCTTCTATCCCTGTGGTCATTGGGTCTATCCGGCTGGCTGTCCAGGTGAGAACCTCCATAGACTGTTGCCGTTTCACCCTATGAGCTGTTAACTAAAAAATGCTAATGAGTTTGTAAAGTCAGCTGAGTCACTGGAAAATGAATGATTTTCTGGAAATCAATTTTGTTAAAAAATAATAGATTTTGTGCGGAGGTTAAAAAGTGCAAAAAGTGGAAATAAAGACCCAGCTGTGTCCATACGTCAGCTGTAACACCCACTGTGAAATGATTTATTTGCATATCATCAGCAGTTGCGCAGTATCAGCAGGTTTGCCCGCTGTGATTAGCTGACATATGTGTTACATGTGATTTTTGGACCTTTACTATAAAGAGGACTCGCTTCTATTTAGATTCATGCATTTAGTAGACATTTTTCTCCACGGTGATGTACAATTCAGAGTAAACAAAGTGCATTAACAACAGATGAAGAAGTTTAGATGGAGACACAGGATGATCACAGCGTAGCCTATGTGTCTGACACCACAATGTTGCTGGGTCACATCCCTCAAGTAGCTGCTGCCTATAGAAGTGACATTTAAACCCTCAATGTATAGATAATCACAGCGGATGATGGACTCATTTATGTAGCGGTCAGGAGAGAAATGGCCCTGACAAAGATGGGTTTGATGACAATGATTTCTTCATCTTTTGAACACAGGACTACAGCCCCTGTCAGATAGACCTGTACACGGAACCAAACGGTCTTGGACGGGTGACGTCATACTGCGATGACATTGTCGATCTGGGTGCCTTTGGGATCCCACAGAGTACTGGGTCCATCAAGGTCCACTCAGGGGTGTAAGTTTTCAGCCTCTCTTACTCAGCCTCTCTAGGACAAAAGGTTTGATCGGGCTTAGCCTTCAGTAGCTTCACTGAGTTTATCAGCACTGATGGAAGACATCCTCTTTGGGAAGCTCTTCTGGATTTATGTCAAGTATTTCAGTACTTCAGCTTCAAAAGTTGGTGTGTACATTCACTGTCCTCAAAAAGAATCTCAGCTGTGATAACAGAGCAGATAAGAGTTTGATTATCTACAGGAAAAGCTAGAGGTGTTCTTCCTTGTACGTGGAAGAGTTTGACTCAGTCTGCTGTGCAAGGCGGGCACACCGAACAGGTTCTGATCTGTGCAGATGCACATGTGAGCCTTCCTTGTCAGCATTTTTCTCCTTTCCCACTGGAATGTCGGTCTGCATGCTTGTGCACGTAAAGAGTTTGAAACCCGCCTTAAAAAAACATTGTCAAAGGGTTGTGTGTAACTTCTCCACCAATGTGGTTTAAATGGATATTCTGGACTCCTCCTTTGTCAGTTTGAGAGAATGAAGATGTTTCTTCAGAAGCAAGAGCCTTTACTTTTTAAATGAAATAAAAACAGAATTTTTATTATTTAGCTTGGCATCAGAATAAGGACTTGCATTACAGGCATAACAGACATAACTGAAAGTGGAGTTAGTCTCCCCTGCCAGAGTGTCTTCACATGAAATGCATGCAATATGTTTGGTATTTATGTTCAGACGTAAATATGTGGGTGTTGGTTTTTGAGGACCTAGAGAACTGTTGGAATTTCAACCTTTGTGTTTGTGTGGTTTGTTTTTCAGCTGGATGGTGTACAGTGAGCCTGGGTTCCAGGGGATCCTGGCAGTGCTGGAGGAGGGAGAGTACCCCTGCCCTGAGTCCTGGGGGTTCCCTGAACCATTTGTTGGGTCCATGCGGGCACTCAAAATGGTGACTGCATCCCTCATGATCCAGAGTCCACCAGACCATTAAAACATAAACAAACATGTATATCTGAGCCATATTTATTATTATAGCAGTGGGGATAGCTGATGTCACCGTAACCTCTCAGTAAACACTGCATATGTGTAAAACTGTTTACATCTTTTTCAGGGTGGCATGAAAGTGGAGAATCCTACTGACCAGAAGGTAAATCTGCAGAGATTAATTTTTGTCCTCACATTGATACTTCTGCCTTAATAAGTATCTACATGTGACCTCAGATTCTCTCTGAGGTCACATGTAGTCTGCCTGTGCTCCTTTGGTTCTTAACAGAAGTGTACAGTAATAGCCCACTGACCCATTTAGCACTGTTTTGTTATAGAACTCGTGGTATAGCGTTTTAGTGCATTCAGCCTTCCATGTCAGCTTTTTTATTAATACTGTCATAATCTTTAGCACATACATGGCACGAGACGTCCATATTTGGCACGTACGTTCTCCACCGCCACAACAACTTGCTGGCACATAATCAAACTTTTCTGGCAGTTGAATGTCATTTTATTATGTTTGCATTTTTGTTTCGTTTTTACCTGTTGTTCTTTATAAAATGAGAGTTGGTGTGTGTGTGTGTGTGTGTGTGTGTGTTTTGCTGGATTGAAACGTTGCTCGCTGGGACAAGTTGGTAGAAGGAGCTCGCCACGGACACACTTATTTAAATTATTGTGAAAAGGCAAAAACCAAGGATGCCAAAGTTCTGAGGAGGAGAACTCCCATCCTTACCTTCTTTTTACAACATGTTTTTTGCCTGCTCAGGATTTCGGTTATCTCCCTACATATTTTAATGGATGTATTCTATATAATATCAAAGAATTAATAAACTATTTAATAATAAAAAAATTTTTTTCACTCAGATTCTGAAGATTTTCAACAGAAAATGATTATTGTTCTAATATATCTGCATTTTCACCTGTCTAGTAACATATAATGTTTTAATGACCCTGTAAAGCGCATAGTTAATTTTCATTAAGTTTTGGTTAGCGTTCCATGTTTCAGGAACACATCTTGAACACTAACTGGGGTGTTAGCTACTGCTTGTCAAATGCTGGGTGAGCACATTGGAGCTTTATGTCCGGGTCTTCTTTTACTTTTTCTTATACCGTTAGACGTAAGAGACGAGATCCGGGAGATTTGTGTTATCCAGCAGCACGTATCATTTGTCTCCTAGGATTAATTTGGTTCAGAGTTTATTCAACTATGGATATTTTTGGAAATTGCTAACTGTTTCCACTAAGGCTCTTTCCTGTTGATATGGAGATGGATAGGGAAATGTCTAAGGCCATCAGTGAGACATGGAGAGAGATGTTCAGGGTGAAGCTTTGAGAAGAAGAATACCAGGAATTCTCAACATCCCCAGGATAGGTATGGGCAAAGATTAGAGCCACCTGCTTCAAGTTTACCTTTCATGGGGTAATCTCTGTAGGTGCTGTTGTATGAGCAGCCATTCTTTGAAGGCGAGTGCATAGAAGTCGATACCAGTATCTTCAGCTTCGCCGATGAGGAACAGGATGCCGAGGGCCTGAGGAAAAAGAAACTCACATCTGTGGGGTCCATCAAAGTTCTTGCCGGCCTGTAAGTACCATCTTTTGGATTCCCGTATCATGGAAATGCTGCTGCCTTTCATTGTTCGAGGAGCCATCAGAATCTCTCTGATCCTCTCTCTCTGCATAACAAAGATGGGTGGCATACGATGAAACTGGATTTGAGGGCCATCAGTACATCTTGGAGGAGGGGGAGTATGTGGACTGGAGAGACTGGGGAGGTTATGGTGACCGGCTGCTGTCGCTTCGACCCGTGCTGGCCGTAAGTATGGTTAACGGTGCCAGATGATCTCAGATACTGACGTCGCGTGTTCTCGATGGATGCGGTTAAGTCGGGTTCTCGTTTCTGTTATACTGGTGTTAAAATATATCCTTCTGATTGGTTTTACTCATTCAACCCTTTAGGATTTCCAGTCCCCACACCTCAAGATGTTCAGTGAGAGGGATTTTGGGGAGATTGGGATGAATATTGACTTGCTGGGACCAGTGGTCAACATGGAGGACACTGGCTATGGCATGAAGACGCAGTCTGCAGACGTTTTCTCAGGCGTGTGAGTGCTTATTTTGCAATTTGTAAGACTGCAGTTAGTCTCCTGCCAACCAGCCGGCAGATGAATGCGAGGTCCCAGATGGGACGGTACCTGCCAGTCCAGCATAGTCACGAAACTGGAGCTATAGCGGTTTGTCCAAATATAGCCATGTGTCCGAAAGTGTCAATGGGTTTAGTTTACAGTTGGAACCACAAGTCTAATAGTGTCTCCAGGCTTTGTGGGATATCATTTCTGTGTGATCCCACAGCTGGCTGTCAGGAAAGCCAAGGATTTAAAATGAAGCCCACAGAAAAGCAGAGCTCGTGGGCTGGCTACCAGAAGGGCGTGGCCTTCAACACTGTTACCTGCACAGGTGTAGCATGAGGCATGGTGAGAAGGAAATGGGAATAAGAAACCTGAACGTTTATGTTTGGTTCTCATTAGTGCTTGTTTTGGGGAGAGGTGCCCTCGTGGTTTCCCTGAGCCTCGGGTCTACAAAGACTTAATCCAAAACAGACCTGGAAATATGCAAAATGTGCTGCAGCTCAAAGGCAACTTCTTTGCATAAAATTTGTCACATTTCCTGCTCTCGTCAGATGTTAATGCCTTCATTTCAGCAGCCCCCTTATAATGCTCACATAGGTGTGCCACTCATCCCAACAGTGAGGTGTGTGTGTGCTACTGAGTGAAAGCGACATCAGTAGAACTCTGAGCTGCTTCTTTCTGAGCCCCTCATTCCAAAACCTTTTGTTTTGGAGACCCCTCATTTCAGGCCATTGAGTTTCAGAGCCCCTACTTTCCACACTCCTCATGTACATTGTCATAGACCATCAGAGAACAGCTCAGCACAAAGCGCTCTTTCACTCCCACTCAAACTTTCCGAGGCGGGAGCGTAACTGGGCCAGGAACATTGTGCCACACACCACAAACATGTGGCCAGCTTGAGGAAACCATGGAGCTGCCCACCCCTCCCCCAGCTGTGCAGTCTTTGCCACTGCTCTGTATCTCCTTCACAGAAGAATGTTCTCTGTGCAGGAGAACTGTGGCCCACAGGTGTGTGTGTGTGTGTGTGTGTGTGTGTGTGTGTGTATGTTTGTGGACCGTTTAGTGCTGGGAGTTTTCTGGCACTCTTCAAAATGAGAATCACATCTATATCCCAGCGCAGACAAATGGGCGACACAAGAGAGTGAGCGACACAATGAGCCGCTCCAAAGTCACATGGACTTTGTAAGCGACCGTTAATCTGTTACAGACGCGCTTTCCATTTAACATTTGACAACTTTCTTCTTGTTCCAGGTCTTAGTTCTTTAGGTATTCAGACTTCCTACACACAGGAGCAAACCTAGACTGATGTGTGTTTAATGCGTTCTTCGACAGGTGGGTGGCGTTCGAGAATCCAGGCTTCTCGGGTAACCTGTACGTCCTGGAGAAAGGTCTCTACAGTTGCCCAGAGGACTGGGGAGCTGAGCAGAGCAAGATCTCCTCTGTCCAGCCAGTGTTTGTGGTACAACCCGTTGTTTTTAACCATTATTTTTTACTTATTTAGCTTCTAAACAAGTCTTAACTCTTTCTGTTATTACTAACCGCCACGAATTTTGACACACTTTCCTCATAGCTTGAAGGTATAGCTGTGTGTCTGGTGAATGGTCATTTATTGTTGTACTTTCTGAGGGCAGTCAAAGCCCTTCAAGGGCTGGACCCAGAAACAGTCTCTGATGGTAGCACCTGGACTTACCTATGGTTGGGTGTCACCTGATGAGTCAGGGATGGTGTCCCAGGGCAGCTCAAGGCACATTGTCATGCTTTTTGATGTGTTTCCATCAGCCCCTATAGAAAAATACAACTTTGAGCTGCCACTTTGAAGAATCAGCTCCGCCTGGTTTTTACTGTACTCTTTGATCAGCCTCCTGTAAGGATTTAAAGAACATTCTTACCAGGGGTAGACTGTCCTTTTAAAAACAGGCCTGCAGTCAGTTAATTTTTTTGGTCTTTTGACAGTGAAACACAATTCTTTTTGGGAAAATGATAACTTTTTTTGTTTCTTTCAGGATAATTTTGGTGGATTTGCTAAATTTAAGGTAAGACAAGCAGGATTTTTTTTTTGAGTTACACCATTGGTAACATAATGTTTGGAAAGCACTGTTGTCAAGATGATTTCTAATTTCTCTGTCAAACGTGAAGCTTCATGTCGTGAAAGACCATTTCTCTGCCCGTGTCCTCTCAGGTGCAGCTCTTCTCTAAGCCCAGCTTTCAGGGAAGTGTCCACACTGTAGAGGGCAATGAGCCAGCGCTCCCTGATGGTTTCACACCACAGTCCTGTAAAGTTCTGGCAGGCAGGTGAGCACAACATCAACATCTCTTTGACTTGCCAGGGTGGATCCTGCTTGAAATAGGTCACCAGTAGGAGTGGCAGTTTGATGCTGTTTAATTAGCTTTCATGAAGTGGCTTCAGGGGTGTAGCTGATGTAGCCACTCAGTGCAGATCCGAGGCCTTGGGGCAGTTAAGGATATTCAGGGATCAAAGTCCAAGGACATGAAAGGACCTCCCTTTTGTGTGATACATAATGGCCCTTTTTAAATTTTTAATTTCAGCCTTTTGTTGAAGCAGCACATGCTGGAGTTCCCAGGCATTAGGCTAATTCTGCACTGCAAGCCCAATCTATGATGCTAACGCACTTGGTTTGGTCCTCATTTCAGTCCCACGTTATCGTTTCCCGTGCCGGTTACCCTAGAGGCCTCGTGAGCCCCGGTTTGGAATGGGAGGCAGCTTACAGATGCAGATGACTTTTTTTTTGTATTGCAGCTGGGTGGCATTTGAAGAAAAGCAATTCAGAGGCCACATGTACGTCCTGGAGGAAGGCGAGTATGCTGACCCCGAGACCATGGGGTTCCTGCAACAGAACTCCACCATACGCTCCCTACAGACAATTGGCTTCGTGAGTAACATCAAACCGTGACCACACCCCTCAGCGTGCCCCTCATGATCTCCTTCTTGGTGAATTTCTCTAGTTATGCAGCAACTAGTTATGCACAGCTTTTTTCACTGATGAAGAGAATGAGGGCAAACATTTGAAGGGATCTCTTGCTGAGCCCTCCCATGTCATCTCTCCCTTCAGTTCAAATTAAGTTGCTGTTGCATGGCATCAGTGTAGGAGCTTCTCCATTTGTGAAATGCTCCCTTCTTTGGGCCACACAGCTCTCCATTATGCTTTGAATTGTTTGTTTTCCCAGCGGATGATGCTGTTTGTTTTGTGTAATTACACTTTGGAACTTTAACTGCATTTACACGGATGTCCTGAGGCTGTGAGCTCTTAGTGCACGGCACTGAAGTGAGCTGCTGCTCCAGCTGTGCGAGGGCACTGTGTGTCTCGTGCAGCTCTGGGTAGTGATAGGAGTGAGCGTCCCAAATCTGAAGAAAAGCAGGTCAAATCTCTCTGTAACTATTTGTCTCCAGGAGTTTTCACTGCCCTCCATCACGCTGTTCACCAAGCCTGGCTTCAGTGGCAGGAAGGTAGTTCTGAAGGACGGGAGCGTGAGCCTGCGGCTGGCCGGGTTTGATGGCCGAGTCCAGTCACTGCTTGTGGATGGGGGCATGTGAGTAAAGCCTGCGCCTCAAACTTGTGAGCACTTCCATCATTTCTCACGGACATGTTCCTACAGTACGTGACAAATGGGAGGGAAAAGGGTACTCTACATTTGCACCCTCTCCACCTTGCTCAGTCACCATTCACTTTACACCAACACATGACAGCTGTGTGGAAGATTCTGGGCAGAGGTGCTGACCTGCCTCTTAGCGGCTGGGCGGGATGTGGCAGCTACTGTTCATGCTTTATTGTCAAACAGCTGGGAGATTCCAGGGTCCAAGAGGAGGTGGGAAATGTGGATGTTGAAGTTTATAGTGGGTGGAAAGCCTTGAGAGGCACTTAATGAACATGCAGTGGAGAGGAAAATGGCAGCTCCTGCCTTCGGCCTTGACCTGGGTTGTCGGTGGCTCACTCCCGGCCCCCCCCTTTCTCGTCAGATGGGTGCTCTTCGAGGGAACTAACTTCCGCGGTCGCCAGATGCTGCTGCTACCCGGTGAGGTGGCGGACTGGCACGCTGTGGTCGGCTGGCAGCGGATTGGCTCCTTGCGCCCGCTCTTCCAGGTACGAGGCCACACCCTTCCTCCACCCTTTAGTATCTGCTATGTGAATAAATGTAAGGCTGCTGCAGTGATGAGCACTCGGCGAACACCACCAACGGAAAGCCAGCGTCGGCCTGCTGGACTTCACTGAGAACGGGACCACAGCTGAGCTCTGGAAAAAAGTGTGTGGCATTGCTGGGTGTGGCACTTATGTTATGTTCATATGGCAACTGGACTGCTGGGGGAAAAAACAGATCCAGTCCCTTTTTCTTCTCATTGCTTCTCAGCTGCTTCCTCTCAAGCTCATTTCTGTGGTTTCTCCTTATTTGGTGTTGAGAGTTTTTTTTTTTTTCCGTACTCCTGCCTCACGGTCCCTGCCCTTTCTTTCCCTTTAGGGACTCCGCTGCGCATTATTCGATTAGTTTCACTGCTTCTGTCGCTCTTGGTCTTTCTGGCTCTCGGGGGCGATGCCGCGATGAAAGACCTCGTGCTCGTTTCGGTGTCGTAAGGAGACTTGCAGACACAAGGATCTTATATGTTACAGTTCTTCAATTCAGTTTAACCTTTAAAAATGTGCAAAAATGCAGCCTGTGGGAGGCGCTTTGTCAGTTGCACAATTCCCTGTACAGAGAACGGGGCAGAGTGTGTGGTTTGGAAGGGGCGGAGTCTGTACGGATCAGCCCAGCAGAAACCACAGTGCTCCAGTGCTGTGTGACCGTCGTCACAGATAGTGTCTCAACTTCGGTGTCTCGCTCATTAAAAGAAATAGCAGAAGAATGTGAAATAATTTCTGCAGTCAGGTACTGGTGGCCAGGCTTGTCCAGGCCCGCCCCAGACCTCAGTGTGTGCGTGCATCTGAGCGCGTGCGGTTACTGCACGTACCGAACAAGCTGTGGTTTACCTGCTGGTTTTGTCTGGTGCCCCTCCACAGAAACACGTGTACTTCCGCCTCCGGAACAAGGAAACGGGGGCAATGATGTCACTCTCGGGGACTCTGGATGACATCAAGCTGATGCGGATCCAGGTGCTGGACGAAACGGGAGGAGATGAGCAGATCTGGGCCTATCAGGACGGACTACTGCGATGCAAGGTCCCAGACACCGATCCTTTGACAGCTGCTTGCACGGCAGACCCCAATGACAGGCCAGCCACACCCCCTCAGAACGATCCAATGACAGACCATCCCTTCTTGTTGCAGTTGCTGGAGGACTGTTGCCTGGAGACTACAGGCAGCATCCTGCTTGCTGGCAGCCGCCTCAGTGTCACATCAGAGTTGGGGAAGGAGAATCAGTTGTGGACCATCACTCAGGACGGGCTGATCCGCTGCAACATGAGGCCAGAACTGGTCCTGGAGGTCAAAGGTCAGTTTGTAGACAACACAGAATCTGAGTGTTGAACTGCATCTTCGGTATGAGGACGTGAAACAGTATCACACAGAACTTCCTCATCGCTACCTTCAAACCCCTCTGCTTTTCCCTGGACCAGTTCTGGGCGACAGTCCTCGTGTCCACGAGGCCCGAACGCACCGCTTCAGCCTTACTGGTCAATAACGCTCCGTTCGGGCTGAAGGCTTAGTGTTGGCGCGAAGGGAAAACTAGACACTTGTGTGAACTTGCCGAGGCCCCGGTGGATGTTTTTAGGGCATCTGCTCGACACTTTTTTCAAACCTGTATGCGGCGCGTCTGTGGTTTTACGCAATGTTTCAAATAATCACTATTGCAGGGGTGTTAGCGCCACCTTGTGGTGATCTGTGCAATATCAATACTGTTTACTTCCGTAATTAACATCATTTTGATTGGATTATAAATACGGTACAAACTTTTCTGTATTTCAGTTATCTTTTTTTTTTTTTTTTTACAGGTGGTCAGCAGTACGACAAAAATCAAGTGATTCTCAACGAATTTGACGAGAAGAAACCGAACCAAAAATGGCACTTGGAGACGGTGTGATGCGGTGAGGGAGGACTTTGGTTAGTCTTAGAGCCCGGTGGTGCTGCTGCTGCACCGTGGGCCCTATGGTTCTGTGGTGCTGCTCCGCTGTGGGCCCCGTGGTCCCGCGACTCTGCAGCGCAGTCGGCCTCAGGTTTCCACAGCCGTGCCCCACCAGCCGCCTCGATGTGCACTGATACGTAGGTTGCCAGATCCCGAACAGCAGGTCGGTCGGTGTGTTCTTGCCATAACAGCTGTCAGGAAAATCATCATCCAAAACCTCGCAGGCTTATTCATACTGTTCATGACTTATCTAAGATTCTCACAATTAAGCAACATGACTTTTAGGTAACGCACAAGAAAGAGCAATTAATGTCTGTCACATTTTACAAGGTGTTTGCATTAAGTCTGAAAACCACATTTGTTTATTGAGGAACTCGACAGATTCGCTGTAAAACAGTATTCAGTCCTTCCTCTGCTTTAGTTTACTGATGGAATATTAGTTGTTAAATTAATCGCCGGTTCTTTGTAAATGCTGCCTTTATGGCGTCTTTATTTTCCCAGAAGCCCCTGTGATCCCAGGCAGATCATAGTCGGATTTAGGGTCACGGACAGCTGGGTAAAGGGCTGTTATACAGTTTTGACACTTTTATAAAAGTATGTGGATTATTAATGCTACATTCCATTCAGTCCAGCTGGGTGAAGCAGCCCCCCTCCCCCACCCCAGAAACTCACAATTCCTGTCTCTTGTCCAGTAAAATACACTATGTTTATTACATTTTTAGAAATAGCCATTTTGCATCTTTTGACAACTTTTTCTGCTTTCTGGAGTTACGTGCTCTAGTTTTGTATGTTGTAAGAATTTGGAAACCATCTATTTTCCCACAGCTGTTACTGTGTTTTTAATGTAAATTCTCAATAAGCATAATAAATGCTGTTACATTTTGGATGAACGAGCGTTTTGTCCACTTCCTGGTCCCACCGCCTTTTTGTTCTCTGTGTGAGAGGTGAGTGAGTTCGTGTCCCCTTCCACACACAGGTCCAAACACGCATTCTGGCCCCCCACGCTCTGCACCCGACTTCACTGAAGCCCAAGGTGACTGCAGTGCGGGGGGGCCAGTGTGAGCCCCGTCTCCCTGCACCGTCTCCTTTCACTGCTCTCTTTGCACCCCCCCCTCCACGTTGACCACGAGCTTCCCTCTGGCGTGGCCTTTCTCCAGCTTCAGGAACGCCTGGGGCACCTGGGAAAAGGAGAACTGCTGCTCGACTACGGGCCGGATCTGTGGGACAGGAAGAGGAAGCGAGGTGGAGCTGCATGAGGAATTGTGGGACGGCAGATTGGACACAAACTCTTCCACGCCGACCATTCCCAGCGGACGCAAATCGGCGTGCGAGACGTCAGCGACCATAGAGCTGTGGGGGGACCCCACGTGTCGGGTCTCGGAACCCGGGTTCGTCTCCAGTAAACACGGGGCTGACAATAAACCCACCGCACGACTGACACCGACCCCCCCGCGTGTGCTGCGTGACCCGCTTGGGGACATCTGCTCCGATTAGCGCTGAATGGGCGTGTGATGTCATCACCGAGCGCAGTCCACAATGCCGCTGGACGGCCGAGGACCGGCTCAAAGGGCGGGGATTAGGGGCAAATGCTGGAGTCTGCGGTCGGTGACCCTGCTGTCGCTATGCGCTGTTAGGAACGAATGGTTCTCTCTCTCACACACACACACACACACACACACACACACACACGTACCTGGCCAGCGTCCACCATCTCTCTGACCTCATCCAGCGCCAGGCCACTTGGAGCGAAGAACCCCCAGCGGTAGTGAACCCCTTTGGAGAGATGCTGCCAGGGAGACACAGAGACAAGAGGGTCACGGTTTCCTACATCCTCCACGTCCCGGGGGTCAAACCTGCGGCCCCTCAGCACACAGTCACCGCCATCTGTCCTCGGCTGGTGCCCAGAACACGTGGGGACACCAGTGTGAATCGCTTAGCAGCTACAAGGTTCTTGGTTCAAAACCCAAAAGAAGACCAGGTCCTGTGCTGCACCTCCAGCGTAAACACACACACTCGACAAACCTGTGGAAAAGACCCGGGTTCAAATCCCACGTCCTGCTGCGATACCCTCAGTCAAAGGACTGACCCCGAACTGATGTAAAAATGACCCCCCTGTATAAATGGGAAAATCAGAGTAAACAGCTTAAAACTGCAAGTCACTTTGGTGAAAAGTGCACATTAATTATTCACAACTCGGCGAAACTGTTCAGCAGTTGCTCGGCTGCTGTTTATTCCCGACGACACCGAGAGCTGAGAGTTTTCACCACGGTAACCCAGGCGATGTCTTTCAATCGTGGGTGTGTCCCGGCACCAGTGCAGATTGGGTTCCATTCTTTCTGGATCGAGTCACCTGACACGGCTGGGGTGAAGTTACACAGCGTCAGCCCCCCATCACCCATGTTTTTCCACATCCCATGGTGTGTGTGTGTGTGTGTGTGTGTGTGTGTGTGTGAGGTCTGGTCAGGGAACACAGTGGGTGTTGCTTCGTGCAAACCTTTGAAAAACTGCGGCAAACATCCATCATCTGCCCTCCTTCAGTCATTCTTCACAGATCCCTCTCCAAGCAGACGCCACAAACACAATGACGGTTTTGTCGCTTCAAACCGAGTGTGAAAGCAGCGGCACGGCAACTCGGTCTAAATGCTCCGCGTTGACGTTTCCCCGCCACGATTCACAGCGTAAACGAAGTCCCGCGTGGGGTCTAATCCCCCGCTGCGCCTGAGCGTGAGAACGGGTCCCACGTTCCCCCACCCGCACCTGCTTTCGCTCCCACCGTCGGCCACGCAGGGCTCCGCAGCGGCTCCCCGAAGGCGGCGAGCGACTCGACGGGGCGACAAATTGGAAATGCTGGCGCAGTGCAGCAGCAGACCAGGGGGAGGCGCTGTGGGTGAAGGTGGGTGGGGGGTGACTCATGCTGCAGTTACGCCGCAGACAAAGGACTCAGCGGCCCGTGTGAGGGAGCGTGAGCTCAGAGGAATCCCGAACTCGGCCGTCCGTCAGCCAGAATGCTGCCACCTCAGCGATCCCGGCAGACATGTCTCTCTCTCACACACACACACACACACACACACACACACCCTTTCGAAAGGTATTAACTACATTTGACAAAACAAAAATGAGTCTGATGCTAAAAAAGCCCAATGTGAGAACCGTCAACAAAAAAAAGTCTCTCAGACACACACACACACCGGATGCTATCTTGTTACCTTAAGGGCCTTGGTGGCGATGGTGACCCCGGTCTGCATCATCCCGTCGGCGATGCCAAGTGTGTCCGTGTTCTTTAAGAACGGCGTCACCAGGGTGACGAACTTTGCCCCAGACCACGGCTTCAGAAGGCCCGGAGCCCACCTTTCCGTGTTCCCGCCCACGTTGTCCAGGATCAGGTTGAACCTGGAGCCAGGAGAGAGACGAGGCCCCCGGCTGCAGGTCACACGCCGTGGCGTGTAGAACTCAGCCGGTGCCCCAGATTCACCCACTCACTTCTCCAGGGTCTTGAGCTCGACGTCGACGGCGCCGGTCTTGTAATCGACCACGTGGTCCGCGCCCAAACCCCTCACGAGCCCCTCGGCATTCCGGGAGCACACCGCAGTCACGTGTCCCCCCCAGGCTTTCACCATCTGCAGGGAAGCAAACGTTCGAGGGGTGTGACGAACGTGGACGATCAGTGCGACGTCTTCGGTGAAGAAGCTGTAAAAACTGAGACCCAAAGGTGCAGCCAGCAGCTGAGCACAATCTCCACCGGTGGCAAGAAGTTGTAGCTGTAGCTGCCAGTGTCGAGTCCAGCACAAATGGTCACAATCCCAAAACCTACAGGACCTGACCTCCACCTCTGACTGCTTGCTGGTCCCACTCACAAGGGGTTCCAAAACTGGCAGCGAGCGGGTTCTCGGTTTTAATCCCTCAGAGCTGCCGAATGCCTCCCAAACCCATCTCTCTGAGTGCCATGTCTCTCCCGATCCCCTCACAGCAACATGAATGAGTCCAACAACATCTGCTGCGATCATCTATGCACGTCACCCCTATAGGCAGCTACTTGAGGGATGTGAACCCACAACTTGCAGAACCAGACACGCAAGCTGTGTTCTAATCATCCCGAGTCGCTGCGGTTTATTTACTCTGAGTTGTTTGCTGGGGGAAAAAAACAATTTCATATATGTACACAAACTTTTTTTTTTACCCCCTTCATCACGGTTACCTGGACGGCAAAAGTTCCAACTCCTCCCGAAGCCCCGATGATCAAGATCCTGTTGGGGAGAAAGTCGAAACCTCAGAGGCGACGCTCATCTCAGACAAAAATGCCCGCAGCCTGCAGGACGATTTAACCACATCCCACCTGAAAGAAACTTAACTGGCCATAACCGTAATGGTGGTACCATGATAAACCCTCCCAGAATCCCGAGCCCCGAGAACCTAATGGACCGTTTACAGTAATGACGACTGGAAACAAGCCCATCTGAAGGTTGTATCTATGGATGGATCGTTCTTACGATAGTTTCTCATAACGTCGCTTTAAAGCTATTTATAAAAATGCGCAAAGGAACGTACGGGTGTAGGAACTGAAGGAACTAATGGGTCTCGGCTTCTGGAGGGGCAGAAGGGCTGCCGTGCAAAGATGTGGCTTGAGGACAACGGATCCCCTTCGGCGTACGCCAAAATTAGGGGCCGAGTGGTTCTCGAGGGTCACCTAGGGACACCCTGAGGACACTCGGGTCCAACCGTCCAAAATAAAAGCTCACGTGGCAGTGAGGAGAAAACAACGTGGATCAGCGGATGGCAGCAAAAAGGGCGACGGGGGGCAGGAGAGTCCAGGAAGGACAGGGTGGGGGAAGGGGAGAGAAGGAGGAGCTTGGGGCAGCTCACCTTTTGTTGGAGCAGTTGTCCTTGGTGAGCCCACCGGTGTTGACCAGGGCGGACCAGGCTGTTGATGCCACGTAGGGGACAGCTGCAGCCTCGAGGTGACTCAGCGATCTGGGCTTCAGTGACACCTGGACAGTAACCCCCCCCCCCCCCCTTCCATTAGAGCAGAATGGAACATCCCACCACCCAGACAGCAGCCTGGTCATAAACACATCATCTCGCCAAAGTCTGCTGATGCACCAAACCCACAGCCCGATGATGTCAGCCAGCTCCCCCCCAAGACACCTGCCGGTTGGTCCGGTGGACACAACCCCCCCCCCCTTACAACAGGCCCACACACAGGGGAGCTTGTCTGCAACTGTAATGGCTCTTTGTTAGTCACAAAAATACCCGTGATGAGAACTTAATTAGTGACACATGCTTCACTAAGCCATTACATCTCAACCCAAAGCTGGTCCAGGAGAACCTCCCGGACAGGACACGGCCGCTTCCACTCGCCATTGGGCAGGCTGACCGCAGGCACCATGTGGTTCAACACTGGTGGAAACTGGACCTCCAAACACAACGGTCCTACATTAAAGCTCTGCACCTCACTGACTGCCAGCAACGTCAATCAAGGTCCAGAAACCGAGCGTGAACCTTCCTCGGCCACGGCGCCGTCGTCCAAAACCCGCTCCTGTTGCTCCTACCTCGTTTCCACTGAGCACCACGAATTCGGCCAGGCTGCCCTGTTTCCAAGGAGGGACGGCCGCCCACACCTGCGCACAAACACAGCAGCCGCTTAATTAGAACTTCCCTTCATGGAGACGCCAGTAGATGGGAAGATGACTAATGAGCCAGCGGGTCAAAGAGATCCAAACAACAACGTGCAGAGGGTGGGGATGAGTCAGCGTTTTCCACGCGACATTTATCAGCGACCGGCTCTGCTCGATTCTTCTCGGAGCGTCTCCACCGTTAGCCGGCCTCTTCCAAACACCCCAAAATCCAGGAAGGCCTTTCAGCCCCACTGCCGTTACCTCATCTCCCGGTTTGAAGTAGGCCACGCTGAGGCCACACTCCATCACGACGCCGGACACGTCGCGGCCCAGGATCAGCGGGAACTCGCTGCCGCTCTGGTTCACGTTGAGGGGGTCGCGCCTCATCCTGAGGGTAGCGGCTCCATAACCACCTGAGCGTCAGAAAGCAGACGCTCGGTTACCGCAGACACCCGCAGACAGGCGCCTCGAAGTCGCCAGAACCAGATTATTTTGGCCCCTATGAAGACTGACTATGAAGGTGATCTCAACTCGTGGGAAACCAGAGAGGAGTAACTGCACACGGGTTCAGTGTCAACATTCAGGAAGGAGGAAGCAGGAGCCAGAGGCGGTCCTTCGTCACAGGTGTGACCTTCACACTCACCTCTCATGCTCAGGTCTATGGGGTTGAGGCCTGCAGCGTGGACCTTCACTATGACTTCATTGGGGTATTTGATCATGGGGAAAGAGGCGTTTTTGGTGAACCGCAGCACTTCGTTGGGGCCGTACCTGTCCAAGACCCAGGCGGGCATCACAGTCCTCCTCACGGCGGAGGAGCTCAGACCTCGGATACCCCCACCGCCCACGGCGGCACACCGAAGGGGGGGCAGCAGCGGACCCCACGCGGCTCTACAGGGCAGAAGCACCATTTCCCACAATCCACTTCGCCTTCTCAGGTCTCCTCAGTAGAGCGAATCCAAACTGTGGTCTGAGACCAGCATCTAAGCAGTCATTATTAAGGTCAATGTTGTCGAGATGTAAATCAATCTGAATTCCTATCGATCCTGTCCGTTTTGCGTCTTTAACGTGTAAAAACCGCTCGACCCCGCAGTGGGAAACAAGCGCAGGTCGCGCTGTGGAGTCCGCCGGTCACACGCCACGCCTCCACCCTTCTGCGCCAATAGGAACGCTCGGTTTACCTTCGGCAGCCAATCAGGTGGCGCGATGCTGCGACGCCACAATGAAACCAAAATGTCAGCCGCCTGCTGCCGCACGATTTAAAGGTTGTTTGGCCTGGACTGGAGTTGTGGATTTAAAAAAAGGGCAAATCTGAAACATGCTCGGGTTGACAATAAGAGAAGTAAGTCTCCTGCACGCGGCGACATGTAACAACGTTGCGTTTACTCGCGTGCAGCGTCTTATTTACATGATTCATTGTTTATATTTTAATATACTTCTCATTTTATGCTTCGTCTTTTGCTGCCTACATTAACTGCGTCGCGCTGCGAACGAAGTGCTTTATTTAGACTTTCTGCCAGTTAATATTTGAATCTGTGTTGCCTGTTTTGCTGGACGTGTCGGGCTGGTTCTGTATCCGCGGGTTATTGAGTCGTTTTATTCCTGTTTAGTCAAATCTCTGTGAGCTCAACAGCAGCACGTGGCTCTGCAGGTGTCCCAGGCCCTGAGGGAGAACCAGGTGTCCCCCACGGAGCTGTGCAGAAGGTGCCTGGAGCAGGTGAAGAAGACCAGGTACCTGAACGCCTTCATCACGGTGACGGAGGACCAAGCCCTGAGACAGGCGCGCGAGTCCGAGAGCCGGTTCCTCAAAGGTCTGTGAGTCCCGCCGCTCACATGGTGGACACCACCGATCCTCATCCCGCCGCTCCCAGACACGCAGGTGTCACCCTGCGAGCCGCGTCTCCAGAACTGAAGAGTGCGGCAGGGTGTGTGTGCGAGTGTGTGAGCGGGGTGGTCGGCGAGGGGCTCTGTCACGATTCTCCTCGGCTGCTCTCCTCCCGCAGGAGAACCCAGAGGCCCTCTGGATGGGATCCCCTTCGCTGTGAAGGACAACTTCTGCACGGAAAACATCGAGACCACGTGCGCCTCACGCATGCTGAAAGGTGACCGTAAGCAGGGGTGATGGGAACGGTCGAGGTTCAAACGCGGAGCGGGTCGTCTCGCTTTCGCTCCACAAGGGCCTCGGCAGAGCTCGACTCCACGCGCCCTCTCGGTCGCTTCCCCTCGCGCCCGAGAGGTCGTGTGGTCGCGTGTCGTCATCGAGCTGCTGCACCTCGCTCTCGTTTTCGATGAATTCTTCTTGCCTACCGTGTTCTTCACACCTCGGGGTTGCGACCCATGGCGTTACTTAAGCTGCTGAATCGGTATTTCCTGATTTAATGACGCCAAGTGTTTAATTTAGTTCCTCTGCTGTTGTCCTGGTCTTTACTGGAAGGGTATTTTGAGCATCACGATGAGCTCATGAGGTCCTCAGTAGACCGACATTTGTGAGCTGCTGCAGTAATAATTTTTATTTTAGAGAATTATAGATACACACCTCTGTAATAAGTTGTAGAAGTGTATTTTTTGAGTTCTGAGTTTTCTGTGTCGTTTAAACAGTTTGTCGAACACCTGTTTGGATTCTGTTTTAAATGCCGTGACTGATTGGCCTTTGAAATGGGCAGTTGGAGGCGTGCTGGTTTCTGCACGTTACTTTCATGTTTTTGTTTGGCTAAACTGCAGTCCTTTCTGGTTTTAGGCTACGTCCCCCCATACACAGCAACGGTGGTTCAGAAGCTCTTGGACCAGGGAGCCGTTCTGATCGGGAAGACAAACTTGGATGAGTTTGCAATGGGGTCGGTTTCTCCAGCACTTTGTTTGAGTGATGTCTGTATGTTAGGAAGTCAGTTGTCCGGTTTGCAGTGAGTGTTTGTGTGTGATTCACTGCCGAAGGTCAGGCAGCACGGACAGCGCGTTCGGCCCGGTCCGGAACCCCTGGAGCTACTCGGCTCAGTACCGCGAGCGAACCGGCGCGGATCCGCACTCGGACTGGGTGATAACAGGCGGGAGTTCTGGGGGAAGCGCAGCAGCGGTTGCCTCTCTGAGCAGCTTCCTGTGAGTTTTTTTCTTCTTCTTTTTTTTTTTTTTAAAGCCCACAATAATGTCACTTCCCTCCAGCACCCTGTTGGTGCAGTAAGTTTGCTCAGTAAGACCTGGATAAGACGCAGGTGGATTTTGCATGTGGTATGACAGCATGCAGCAGGTGGTTAGAGCTGCTGCTGTGAACTCGGAGGAACTGGGTGCGAATCCCACGTCTTGGTGCGGTGCTCAGGAATGCAATGATGACGGTGATGATGATGATGATGATAAACTGATCCCCATGCGAGTTACAGTGGTCTTTGTGGCTGCTGTGATGTTCCGTTTGAACCTGGAGCAAAACCGTTTCCATTTCCCTCCCCGTAGAGCCCTGGGGTCGGACACCGGAGGCTCCACGCGGAACCCGGGGGCCCTGTGTGGACTAGTGGCTCTTAAACCCACCTATGGCCTGCTGTCTCGCCATGGACTCATCCCGCTGGTCAACTCCATGGATGTGCCGGGCATACTGGTCCGGAGCGTGCAGGACGCGGCCACCACCTTTGGTACGACGGCCACCGTGACGTCGTGCGGGGGGGTCCAGGTGAAGCAAAGGCATCTGGGAGTTTTCTGAGATGACTGATGGGATGGCGTGGTCTTGCAGGGGTCCTCCGCGGTGTGGACATCAGGGATTCTACGACAGTTCCCCACCCACCCACGCCCTCAGTCTTGTCCGATGACATCGACATCACCAAAATACGCGTCGGCATCCCGAAGGTACAGCTGCAGGGGGCTCTTTGGGCAATGCGGAGGTGATTATGTGATCATAGCGTGACGGGCTGCAGATGTGGGCACCGGAGTCCTGTTGGTGAACGTTTCACACACGAAACAACCGGGGCCTTAATTTCTTCACCTGACAGGAGTACCACGCCCCGGGGTTGTCCCCGGAGACGCTGTCCCAGTGGGGGCGAGTGGCCGACCTGCTGGAGCGCGCAGGGGCGTCTGTGGAGCAGGTGTCCCTCCCTCACACCCAGCACTCCATCGTCTGCTACCACGTGCTGTGCACAGCCGAGGTGGCCTCCAACATGGCGCGTTTCGACGGCATCGAATACGGTAACCCTCCGCCGGCGGCGGGCAAGCGAGGGGACCGCGGCGGACCTCAGATGTGGCGTGTTGCTGTACTGCTGTGCTGCGATCACCCTCCCCCATCTCTACACCCTCAGGCCACCGCAGCACGGTGGACGACTCCACCGAATCTCTGTATGCGACGACACGGCACGAGGGTTTCAACGATGTGGTCCGGCGCCGGATCTTGGCGGGGAACTATTTTCTCCTGAAGCGGTGAGCTACGCGTCTCCATGGTTACCCAGCATCAACCAGAGATGAGTCACAAGCACCGATAAAGCTGGGCGAGTCGACGAAGCAGCTCGGGTTGTTTGCAACAGGCTCTCACAGTGGTCAGAAAAGAACTGCCTAGAAAAGACATCTATATATATCGTGCAGCTAATGAGGTGGTTTTTTTTTTTTTTTAAGTACCATTTTTTTACGTGTCGCTAAAACATTAACATAAACCACAGATTTAGCGTTCGCTTTACCTAATATGCAGTATAAAAGGGTAAATGAGTGTAAGGCTAATGTCACCGTGGAGAAGAGGCTCAGTTAACGAAGAGTTAACAAGGATTCGGTTCTGGTTGTACAGTCGGTTTATTGTTCACGTATGATATGAGGCCCGGATGGATTGTCCTCCTGTCCGGATTTGACTTGCCTCCACAGGAACTACGAGCAGTACTTTGTGAAGGCGCAGAAGGTGCGGCGACTGATCGCGCAGGACTTTGCGCAGGTGTTCCACGCCGGGGTGGACGTCCTGCTCACGCCCACCACGCTGGGGGACGCCGCACGTCACCGCGACTTCATCCAGGAAGACAACCGCACCCGCAGCGCCCAGGAGGATGTCTTCACGCAGCCCGTCAACATGGCAGGTGTGTCGGCCGCCGGCGGCAGCGCCCCACCGGTTACCCTGGAAACGGAGGCGTTTGCCGAGGCGGGCGCGTTTGAAACTCCACGCGTCTGGTTACCGTGGCGAGGGCCGTACGCCCAGGCCTGGGCCGGTCACGCCGTAGGAAGGTGAACTGATGAACGTTGTCCGATGTCTCCGCTCCTTCAGGTCTCCCAGCCGTCACCGTGCCGACAGCCCTGTCCAGCAGAGGCCTCCCCGTCGGACTGCAGCTGATTGGCCGAGCCTTGCGAGATTGGCAGCTGCTAGAAGTTGCCAGGTGGTTGGAGCAGCGCCTGGATTTCCCAGCCATCCGGCTGTCCCGGGATGCGAGCGACGTGGAACGAGAGGCCGATTTCGGTGTTCTGATCTCACCCGCCCGTAAGACTGGACGTCCTGGATGACCGTGTGGTCCCAGAACAGCATGGGGGGAAATGACATTTTCGTAGCAGAACGTGAGATCAGTTGCGTTGAGAAGTCAGACTGCTGAACCAGTCGGTCACCCAGTGGACCTGGGGCCCTGGGGGGGAATTGGACCACAGCGCAAGCAGAGGCCCCAGCAGGCAGAAAAAAGACAGAAGACCAGAAGTTCCTGCTGAAATGGGAAGAAAAACATCTTTTTCAAACTTTTCAAAATAAAAATCTTATATTATTCACGCTCAAACGGTTCCATAATCCCTTCCGCGCCACCGCTGTCCCCCCGGGCTGGTTGTTCTGACCAGGCTGCCATCGTCGTTCCCGGACAAAACACCTACACGCGTCGCGTCGATCAGGCGATGAGTCATAATGGCTTCTGCTCGTTTTCGCTGCGTAAAATGCAAATGGGGCTTCTGGGTTGACGGGCCGGGTGGACACCGACACGCGGCGTAACTTCACAGCAAAGTGCGGCAGTTTCTCACTAAGGGGCAGAGCAGCGAGGACCCCCCGGGGGTCGACCGGATCCACACGTCATCCCCGCTGGCCCGAGGCCGTCAGTTGTGTAGGTGTAAAAACACACTCGATGCACCGGCGAGCATTTTGATGGAGTCTCTTACTGCAGGTCACCTCAGCTGACCACAGTCCAGGGCAGCACGTTACTGTTTTTATCACTATTATTATTGTTATCTTTGTGGTGAAAACCTGCTCCTTTTTCATTAAAATATGCAGTTGAACCCCCCCATAAAGTGGTAAGTGGGGCCCAAGAAAGTGAATTGGGTAAAATGCAGGACCACCTGTTTGGTCGGATAACGAAAAAAAAACATTTTTCAGTTGGTCTTCCAGTTACCGTGTGAATGAGGAAACGCGAGTTTCCTTCTTGTGTGGGAAAGGCCGATTGTTTCGAACGAACGTGACAGTGTCACAAAGCGTGTACTTCTACTAGCGGAACAAGGTTTGCGGAACAGTCAGCTTTATGGCGCGGTGGGGGGTCGGGCTGTGGCAACAGCAGCTGTTTCCCTCCTGCTTGTGTAAACGGTGACACTCTCAGCCCACAACAACACACCCGCACTAAAGCTGTCACTACGGTGACTCCACAGCTGTCAGACACAGCAGCAGGGCATTATGGGACAGCTCCAGCTCCCCCCGGACAACACCGCAGCGCTAACGGAAAGTTTAATGCAGACATACGTTCGTCACCGTCAGAAGATGGAGCAGGAGGACGGGAGCCGATCGCTGTCGTACGTTGTCATGGCGTTTTACCGCGGCGGTGAAGGTGGAAGTGGCAGCTTGAGACAGCAGGTGGCGCTGTGGTAGGAGCTGTCACCGTGTGGAATCCAGATGAGGTCACCGAGCTGTGTCGTGCCGGCGGTGCTCGTCTCCAGGTGGGCGTGGCCGAGCGCGAGGACACCTGGCTCCGGTCCTGCAGGTCGCGTCAGGAGGTCGAGTTGGCAGTAAATACGGTCGTCACACCTGCCCGAACACGACCGCAAGCCGGGTTGCGAGCCGTTCGTCCTCGAAGCGCCGCCGTGTCTGTCGGCGGTCACCCCGTGTGGGTTCCAATCCCACCGCCTGCAAATGAAGTATCTAACAAAGAGGCGGCTTAGTTTGCAGAGGGACGCAAAACAGGAACCCTGTGAGTTAATGGTGGTCGAGCAGCCGGTGACTCTGGACTAGTGACGTTCCGCTGCGCATCAAACTCGCTTTCCTTTCGTCTGCCGTTCATCCGTTTGGAATTTTCTGCTCGGTCAGGAACGTGTCCAGAGGCCGATCGGGGTCCAGACAGGCGAGGGGAACAAAAGAGGCCCTTGTGCTCCTGAGGAGATCACACACCGGGCAGCCCTGAAGCAGTCGCCGTGGCAACGGGAGGGAGCTTAGCTGCGCGGGAGCAATCTGGGGGCTCGATCCCTGTGTGCATCACTGACAGGCCCAGGTATGCAGACCCCCCCACCCACCTCCCACACACACACACACACACACACACACACACCTCCCTGCTCTCTCTAAGAAGGCCTCATTGTTCACAGGCAGCCCAGAAGCAGCGGCCTCTGACCCTTCCTCTCCGTCTGAGCCTGTCTACAGGGTACGAACACGGGAGCGGGGCGGACGTGTGGCCTCACACACGTGTTCCTGCCACCTGTCTTCAGAACCACATTAGGCCTGCAGAAATGGTTCTCGACAGAATGTTCTAGATCAGCCAGTTACGCAGTAAACGTATGTTAATGAGGCACAAAAACCCCCAATATGGGTGTTCGTGTTTGTTGTCCTCTGTTTCTGTGTCCGTGTTGCGGCGAACCGGCACGACCCCGCAGGAGCGGGCGCTCCGTTCCCTCGCACGCGCGCGTCGGATCACAAGGCCTCGCCGTGTTGTGCAAACACAGCAGAAACACGCGAGGGCCTCTGCAGGGTCGCTGTCGCTCTCCGCCGGAGGGCTGCGGTCTCCCGCCGTCCAACACCTGACCCTCCCGGGGGGCCTCCAGCAGCAGCCGTCAGGAAAGCCCCCCTCGCCGCTCCCTCCCCACCCGAAACTGCGCCTCTGGTGTTTGTTTGCGTTTCAGGAGAGGTGCGGCGTACCTGGCTGAGGTAAATGGTCTTGGAACAGTGAACAGAGACAAGCATCACTGACCTGCAGCCCCTCCCACAGCCAGCTCTCCAACCTCCGGCTACCTGGAACGTCAACGGCGCATGAACAAAAATGCCTGAAACACAGTGAGGGGGGCGTAAAGCCGCCAGGTAAACCCTTGCCCTCTGCTGAGGTGCCGCCCCAGACCCCCGAAAATGAGGGCTTTTTCAAGTGATGGTGTGAAAAAAGGGGTTCCCGTGGAAACAGGGAGGTGAGCAGAAGGAGTCGGGTGCGATTGTGACAGGTAGCAACCAGGTGCTGTAACGCGAGTGCAGCCACCTGCTTCATAATTCATCGGTGCCGTCAATAATACAGGAGCTCATTGTGCCCCCGAGAGCCGCCTTAACCTGTGGCTCCAACGTCCCCCGTGCCGTGGTCACCCGTCACCTGTGAGCTCGCCGTCCCACGCACACGGTGATCCCCGCTCGTGCTGAGGATTTTTGACCGCTTGAGGTGCCGAGCGATTTAGTGGGAGCGGTTTCCCAAGCGCAGCTCCTAGAAAGTTCTGGAAAAGTCCAGCTGTTCCATACAGACACACCTGGAGGAAACACTGCAATGCTGGCCAGGTAACGGGTGGAGACGATGGGGAGGGGGGGGGTTTACCCTCCTGGTGCTTCTGCACCTCAGGCCTCACTGTTGCAGCAGAGCAGTTAATCGTTTACTACAGGAAACACAATAAATACCATGAAGTTCGGTAAACAGACCGGAGGGTTTATAATTCCCTCACACAGCAGTGATTTCCATTTCGCTGAGATGTTGGGTTTTTCCATCCTCAGCGGTGACACTGCATCACGTGGAGAAAACAACATGAGGGAACAGGGACACTGTGCTCCTCAACTTGGTGCTCACACTAAAAGGACAGAGAGAACGTTCTGGTTTGACTCTGGTCTGGTGGAATGAGCTCCCTCTGTCCCTCAGACCTGCTGAATCCCTCCCAGCAGCTCCAGGTCTGGGCCAGTAGCTCCAATGGGCACGTTGTCTTCACACAGGAAGTGGCTCATCCAGCAACATGACCAGCAGATGTTTCTTCTGGTAGCAGCCCAGTAAAGACCCTCACAGCGGGGTGAACGTCGTGCGTCTAGTGAGTTCAAACATTTCAGATGAATGTGCCCAAGATGACATCGCAGGCGTGCGGATGGCTGTTTCCTGCATGCCTGCGATGTCATCTTGTTTAACCACTTCTGGTGCGACAAGTAGGTTGAGACGCCAGCAGCCCCCCCCCCCCCCCCCCCCCCCCC
>UFQX01000618.1:62654-74892 GCA_900497675.1 Arapaima gigas
CCCCCCCCCCCCCCCCGTACTTGTCCTTGGATGACAGGACGAGGTCCCAAAAAATGTCCACGAATATATTTACCACTTCCCGTGCAAAAGGAGTCAACCTGTTTCTATGGCGATGGTGACACTGTTTAACCGGTGCTGGGGTGGTGTTTGTTCTGGAAATCCCAGCCCCCCCTCCCCGCCCCTAGCCACAGCGATGGTATTCAAAGCTTGACACAACGTCCCCATCACCTAGGGTTGTAAATCCTGCCCCTTTTTTCGGGGGGTCTTCAACCGAAATGCGAGAAATTTGGCCTGGAAAACCAAACGGCTCCATTTTACTTTTCACTGCTTTAGTCTCCAGACTAAACGATCGATTCCAACATGTTTAGAACCCAACGGTGACGCCTCTCGCCTGTTTCTACCGCTTCTACCAAACCGTCCTTCTCCCGGTTTCTGTCGGAGCCAGAAAGCTGCCCACAGCGACAGGTTTCACCTGCCGGCTGAAGCGGAGCCCACCCGTTTGCTTCCTCATGTTAAAAATCCACAGGGTGCAGTTTTCACAAGTTTCCCTCACCGTACCGTGTTTAACCGCTGTACAACGGGGGGCCGGAAGCTGGTCTGGGGGTCACCTGCTTCTTCTGAAGACCCGCTGATGTAACCGGGCAAAAGTGAGCGACGTCCCCCCCCGGTGACCGTGGACCCCCCGCAGTGGGCAAAACCGCTGCACGACAAGGCTGCAGATTTTCATCAGCTGCTTCGGCGCTGATCTTCTCGCAGCCCAGGCTGAACAGCGAAGTCCCGGGCAAATCGGCGAGGAGGAAAGAAACAGGAGCCGGTTTCTCTTTTCATTTATTATACATGAAACATCGTCCCTGATCAGATCGCCACCAAATCACAGACATCAGACGTCACCGTCGTACAAAAATAAACGGGCACAGGTGAGCTCAGCAGGTTGGCCGCCGTGTTAGAAATGGAGTCCCAGTGAGGTGAGGGTCACTTCCAGCCCTGCTGTTAGATGGGTGCAGAACAGGAGTGTTTAAAAAACCCCAAAGCTGTGTGGACAAGTAAAAGGTGACACCGTGGGGGGGGGTCCCCGACGCGCCTCGGCCGGCAGGACCGACCCGTGTGACCCTGGCGACGTCCCCGGCGCTCGGAGCCCCGCGGGAAGAGACCGGGTTGCCCCGATCCCTGACCTGGGAGTGATGTTGACACACGGACTCGCCGTCTGCTGGGGGTTCCACCTTTTCCTCACTGGGGGGGCGGGGGAGGGGCGGTCTCCTTCTCAGTGGCACTTCCGCAGGTCAGATCAAAGCGCCACGTGAGGTTTTTTTTTTACTATCATCATTATTATCATCATTATTATCACCACCATCATCGTTATTACAGGAAAGCGGGGGCTCCCCCCCTCAGCCCCGGGGGGCTTCGCCTCAGCAGCGGGGGCGCAGGACCGAGGCCGCCACGGCGATAGGGAAGAGGAGCGAGAGGCTTCCGGAATGCAGGCAGGGTGCCGCCCCGCTCGGGCGGTTGGTCGAGGTCACGTTGCTGTTGCTCGGGGGGACCTCGGTGCTGCTCGACCCGTTGCTGCCGTGGTCCGTCGTGTGGTTCATCGCCGGGGTCGTCGAGTTCATGGCGGCCACCTGCAGCTGGGAGGAGGAGAGTGACCGCTGACCGCCATCGGGGGGTTCTCACACACACACACACACACTTGTGTTATTCCTACACAACTGTACAGCTTTATTTTGTCAGTTTAATTAAAACTATTTACTTTTAAGCTGTTTTATACAGTTTTCTGCTGATATCCCTGATCTCCAAACATTAAAATGACAATAAATCATTTAGACACACTACTGCAGTGTGTGTGTGTGTGTGTGTGTGTGTGTGTACAGGCGCGAGAGAGTGACGATAGGCGCGCGGCGGTAACTCGAGCTGCGCTGTTTGATAAATGATCCTTCAAACTGTCTGTTCGGGACTAAAAGCTGCGGCAGAACCGGGAAAAGCGCGGCGGAAAAATGTACATTTTCACTCGACTGATTTTTCGCGGACATAAAGGATTAAATGTCCCGGGAAGCTGAAGACGGAAACGACACCAAACATGAAGGAAAAAGAGAAAATAAGTTTCAGCAGAAACGCTCCACTGCAAATCGCAGCTTTAAAATAAAATATATTTTTGTACGACTGCGAGATCAACTTTATGCCCGCCAGTTATAATTTACACCCTAAACCTGGATTATTTAGCAATTTTCCCCTCGTGGTTCATATTTCAAAAGTTACAATAATAAAACTTTTTGCAAAAATAAGTTAACAGAGGCCGCAGGATGAAGGTGATGAAGGTGATGAAGATACCTGCAGGTAGCAGAAGAGCGCGAGGACCAGCACTCCCGCGTGCACCGCCGTCATCCCGAGCATCCTGCTGTAGTGCGCGCGACACCTGAGCGCGAGGACTGCGGAGTCGCGCTTTTATATCAGCCTGACAGTAACGGTGACGTCACAGCATTCGGCCTCCGTTTTGCCCCTTTATGAAAGCGCGCGACACGCAAAGCGGCTGTTATTGCGCATCTTAACTATTGTATCGTGTCCATATTGGTCATATTTGCGTGAAGAAATGACATTTTCCTGATAGTTACGTATCTTCGTGACACTAAGTCACGAATGATTAAAAAATAACATTTTGCAATAAATAAAGACAAAACGATTGAGATATAAAGCGGGGGCCAAATAGAAATGGACAGAAAGCAGCAGTTATGATTTTGCCAGAAAAATCGTTCCACACACATGAAAACACGGCTCCGGCTTCCAGTGAAATTCCCGCAAGTCCCGCCGCTCAGCTCCGCAACTTTCCAGCTGTTCATCAAAAACGATCAAAATCATCTCTACATGTTTGAAAGAGAAACGCGACACGGGCGATTTTACAGCAGGGTAGCGGGATAATCTTATTTCATGTTGCTCTTCACCGACTCAAATGCCAACTGAGAGAAACAACATAAATGAAACGATTTGGTTTATTAGAACAATTTCACAGACGCCGAAACTGCAGATTTTACCGGTCCTACAGCGACCTCTACAGGTCAAACGGTAGCAGGACGCGGGGTTCTCACTTGTGCGTTTGCATATAAAACCTACCGTGTGAATATCAGTTTAAAAATCATTTGAAAGTGGATTATGAAATAAGAGCAGAAATATTAAAGATAAAAACAAACAGGTTTCTCTCTTTTGTGTCCGCCGTTAGAGGACTGTTCTCCTTGGCGCTCTGCAGGGGGCGCCCTTACAGCTCCGCTCCGTCTTCTCGCAGTTCGCTTGTCTCTGCTCTCGCGGTCGTTGGTCGTTGTCGGTCCGCAGAGGTCAAAGGGCACGGGGAGGGGGGCAGAGAGGGCACGCGAGTCTCCTTCCGAAGGTGCTGGGAGTTTGTGGACGTTCAGAAAACGCACGCAAATCTCGGGCGCGTTTTGCGGTCTGTGAGGACGGAGCCTCGTGCAAAACTGAACGGTCAGTATGAATCAGTGTCGTTTTTGTCACGTTAGTGGGTCGCAGTGTGGCGGTTAAAGCGGCTGCCTCAGGTCTCAGCGGACGCAGGTTCGAGTCCCACCTCCTGCTCTAGTGCCCTTGAATGCGGAGTTTAACCTGAACCGACACGTTAAAAATGATGCTGCTGTCAAAACGGGTGAGTTACTGTAAGCAGCTTAACGCTGTCAAAAAAATATCGACTAACTGACTTGAAGGTGTGGATGTGTAAGCAGGTAGAAAGTTACTGGTTTGAGTCCCACTGGATGCTCACTCTGACTTGCTGGTGCTCAGGACTCGCCATGAGGGGGCTGCAGACCCTGATACGCCTGGTGGGGTGGTCTGCTGAACCGGCCGTTTTCCGGCAAATCGCCACGGCTCACGTTCCACTGAGAACCGGAGGGATCCGGCGGGTGACACAGACCTGCTGTATCTCCTCAGCGGCCCCCGGAACCAGAATTCCCACCCCAGGCTGGTCTGGGGTCCCAGTGAGGGGTAAAAGCAGCAAACAGAGTAAAAAAGTGAGTAAAAAGAAAATGGGGGTGAGTGAAGAGGAGGATGAGGATGATGAAGATTCAGACCCCGAGGCCAGCGATGAGGAGGAGGATCTCCAGGATGACCCCAACCTGCCCAGAAACTACAAAGACCAGGAGAGAAGCGTGCCGTCCCTCAGATACGACCTCGTAATCCGGGCCGGTCTGGACATGCCACGCAAGTGAGTGCGAGCAGATGGGGATGAGGGGTGGAGTCGCCATAACCACAGCGGTCAGGATGCAGTGGTCAACGGTCAGTTTCTCCCCAGCTTTTAAACGTAGGAGATCATTGCTGCTCCTTTCAACAGGGAGTCTGTTCTTATTTTACCGTTTTACGTGACTGAAACGTTCTGCGCCGCTGTCTTCCTGCCGGTCGTCGTATTCAGCTACTGACCTCAGCCCCCGGTGTCTGTTGCAGTAAGATCGACGACGCCTTTTACCAGAACAGACTGAGACTCAACGGTCAACGGCTCATCAAGAAGAGCAAAACCGTAAGATCACTTTGCAGAAACGGTGACACCGTTAGACCTCCAAGCCCCCCCAGTGCTGCATGTACATCGGATGAGCTGAAGGTGACCTACAACTTCTGGTCGTGTTTCTCACCCTTCAGGTCTCAGTGGGGGACACGCTGGACCTGCTGCTGGAGGACAACGAGCAAGCGGGAACAGTCACGGTCATGAGGATCATCTTCAAGGCGGTGACCGGAGAAACGGACACAGCGAAGTACAAGGTACTGCTCCGGAGATGGAAGCACCTGACCCTCCCCAGGGCCGAACCCGGCAGGTCGTGAGGGACATCGGACTCTTGACACGGAGATGGGAGCCCGTGGAGAACTGGACGTTGTCCCTGTGGAGGTTCCGGCATGTCTCAGCAGAGCAGACACTGAGCTCAAGTGTCCCACTGTGTCCAACACACCTGAGAGCTGCTGTGCTACAACAGCGAGGATCTGGCCAGAGGCACCGGGTCGGGGTGGGTTCACGTCCAACGCTGAGTGTCTCCTTTTAAATAGGACTTCCTGTCATGTTGGTGATGTAACAGTCCTGTCTTCTGCACACAGAAGGCAACACGGTGACAATAAAGAAAATGTTACAGCCGTCACTTGTGGTGTTTCCTACAGTCACTGTTGTAATTATAAAACACACACACACACACTCACACACACACTCTAGGGTGTTGTTACTCAGGTGCTAAATGAAGAAGAGACACCACCAGAATTACTTTTTTCACTTTACTTACAAACTAACTTTGTGATAGTTGTGAAGCAGTAACAGGTAAATCAAACCAGTTGGTTGTATGATGTCAACAAAATCTGTTACTTAATATTCTTATTCCTCCCAGACAGGAGAAATGCACGTACTGATTTTTTTAAAGGTTTTGGCTGTTCATAAATTTTGACAGAAACAATAAAATTACAATAACGTAACCAGTGACCACTTGCCATTCCAGCCACTGTTCGCACAGCGCAGTTGATTCCCTCCACAAAACTTCCCTGCCAGGCGAATTCTCGCTGTTAAGGGATCAAGCTGCTGTTATTTCTTAAGGGGGGGAAATGCCACCTAAAATGAATTAAAAGAGCAAAACAAGAACGATCTCGTACATAAAAATGACCCACGTATATTTAACTAGAATTACTGCCAGCCTGAGCACAGAGTGTACGGTGCCACCTGTGTGTCTGGCCCGTCCCGGTGGAGGCGAACGACCCGCCGACGCGCCACACCGTCTCCGAATGCACACTAACAACGGGCCTTGCTTTTGGGAGACGTACCACCTGGCTGCGACTCGCTGTACTGCCTGTTTCTGTCTGGCTGGGGGGGGGGCAGAAGATGGAAAGTCTCCACATGCCTGGAAAAGCAGTAACAAGAAGATCGTCAGCTGAAAACCTCACGAGTGACAATATGTGCACACCTACGTCGGCGTTGCCGGCTCAGGCGATTCGGGCGTTTGTTCCTGGCTGGGTCTCGGGTGCAGGTGACCGGCGATTAATTCGTTAATATCATCCATTAGTTTAGCCCTCCACACTTGTGGGTCTCATACCAGCGTAACTGGAAGGAAAAACAGGCTTGGAAGCAGACGAGCTCACTTTTCAGACTCTCCTTCACCGCCAGGAGACACGCCGAGTCCCGACGTGACCCCTGCTGCCCTGCTTTCTGCGACGCTGGTTTTGTAACCGAGCCCCTTCCTCCGCAGAGCTTGAGGACGTCACCGCACAGGTTCTCTCGCCTCTCGTGCGTTTTAAAGCGACGCTAAGGTGCCGTTTTTATACCCGACTGCAGATTTGCATTCATCTAGCGGAGGACGACTGAGTTCTGTATGAAACGTCTTTTCACCTGCTGCCCGACCGCGTTAATTCGAGCCTCTGCAAAATGTCACCACAAAGACGAGCTGGAATCCAAGGCAGCAGACAAGTCTGCCCGATACGTCACGTTTGGGTTCGTCTTACAGACGTCAATGCGGGAAATTTCTTTGCCCAACATTTTCAAATGATTATATACAATGTTTTTTATTCTTTTTTTTATATTCTTGCCTGCCTGTTCTCATGTGAGGTTTTTAAACTTTCTACTTACATCAGATCAATATGTGTTGTTACTTGTTCTCCCCGTGTCTGTGTGGACTTCCTCTAGGTACTCTAGTTTCCTCCCACAGTCCAAAAGCATGTCTTTCAGGTGAACTGATCACTCCAAATTGCCCACAGTGCTTGTGGCCCCCCTGCAGTGGATCGGCGTCCCATCCAGGGCGTAGTTTCGTAGCCCCGCGCCCAGTGATTCCGCGCGCGGCTCCGGACCCGGGATAACGCGGCTCAGGACGATGGATGGATGGACCGACGTGCTTCGCCTGAGATTCGGGAACCAGGGACAAGTCGCTGTTTCCGTAATTGTTCTCTCTTTTTTAAAAAATCTCTGAGATGAACACAGATTTGATTACGTTGTGGTCAGAACAGAGATGCATCTCCTGCTCTAGGATAAAACCAGTATTTCGATTAGTCCAGGCACTATAACCAAAGCGATTACTGATGCTGGTTCAAAGAGCTAAACTGAAGCCAACGTGTGTGTGTTAAACCCATTAAGTAAATGTCTGCATTCTGCACTGTCGTATGCATTTACATTTCTTGCAGTTAAGGCTAACAAAAGCTTAATAACATGAGAAAAGTCCTGATTTAAAGTTAGAGTTTGCTACAACAATATTATTTGGCATTATATATAAATAAAGTCTCTACCATCTGGATAAAATCAAAGTTCTCTATGTAACAAACTATATTGTTGGGTGTGACATCTAATTAAAAAAATATGTACCAGTGGACTAAAGAAAATCCAATTAAAATCCTATAAACTAGCCTAATTTAATAGGAGGTTAAGGGTTTAGTCCTCAGCTTGTGCAAATGACAAAAGTTTGTGACAATCGCTGCTCACGGAAATGTGTCATAGGTAGGAAATGCTGCTGGAGCGCTTGGCCTTCTTCAAGATGTCGCACTTCTTGCGGTTGGGTCGGCGGCATCGCTCGTCGATGCTCGGGACGCACTCGTAGTGCCACACCTCCTCCATCTTCTCCACGGGGTACACGGCCTCCACGTAGTGCCGGATGAGGCGCAGGCGGATCGGGTCCAGCTGCTTCTTGTTGCAGGCCCCCGAGTGGTTGTACTGCAGCCGCAGGTTCTCCTGCGTGAAGAGCTCGGGGAAGAGGCGCACCAAGAGGCGGGCGGCAAAGTTGCCCACGGAAAGGCTCTGCTGGACGATCTCTCGTACCTCGGAGTCAGAGAGCAGGTACACGGAAGGCACTGGGAAATCGGGGGGAGGCACAGCCAGCTCCTCCAGGGGGATCTTACAGAAGTCCTTGCTGCTTTTCTCAGGGGGGAGTGGGGGCACTTCAAAGTCCTCCTTGAAGCTTGCTTGGCACACAGGAGCTACGTCCTGAGGCTCAGCTTCCGGCTCGGGAACAAACACCTTGCGGTGCTGCTGGTAGGACCGCCGCTGCTCCGTGTCCCTTCGGCGGCATCGCTCATCCAGCTTCCCCACAAACTCGAGGGTCCACACGCGGTCATTCTTCGCCCGGGGGTAGAGCAGCTGCACGTAGTGGCGGATCAGGTTGATGCGGACCGGGTCCAGTTGCTTCTTGCCCAAAGAGCCGGTGCAGTTGTAGTGCTTCCGCGCGTTCTCGTAGGTGAAGAGCTCGGGGAACATCAACACCAGAAGCCGGGAGGCAAAGTTCCCGATAGACAAGCTGCTCTCGTAGTTGCTCTTCAGCTGCTCTTTCGAGAGCAGGTACTGCTGCGGAACGTCGAAGTCCGGAGGCGGGATTTCAAGCTTGTCAAAATCGATGGGCACCAGCCATGTTTTTTTGGACCTTCTGCTCGGTTTCTCGTAGTCGCAGAAATCCCCGCTCTTGACGGCCGGTGCGTCGTCGGCAAGGCTGGCAGAGTCGTAGCTCTCCTCCCGAGCGATTTCAGATTCGCTGCCGTTGCTGTGGGCGCTCTCTAGCACCTCCTCCATCCTCTGGATGCACAGCTGCAGCCAGGTGTCTTCTGGGACTTCCGGGAAGTTCGTTTCCATGTATTTCCGAATGATCTCCAGCCGGTCGGAGTCGAGGACTTGCTTCCCAGCACCGTTATAGCAGTTGTAACCCTCGGGCACCTTTCCCTCCTCGAAAATTTCGGGGAAAAGCCGATGCATTAGGAAAACGGCAAAGTCTGCCGGGGAGGCAAACTCATCCAGTTCCTCACCGGGCTCCTGTACCTGGAAAGTGGGATCTGGGGCTGTATTTTTACTGCCATTTCCCATATTATCGTCAGCAGACTCCAGCGACAGGTCCTTGTCCTGCCCCTCCTCGTCAATGTAGCGGCAGGCCTGGTTCTGATTCATATCAAAGCCGGGTCCCAGCACAGCAGAAGCCCGCTTTCCCACTGCACTTCCACTTTCCATGTCCTTCTGGGCCCAAAATCGGTTGAAAAAGTCATTAATTTGGGGCAAACACTCTGTCTGCCAGCTGTTGCTGTTCTTGACCAGCGGGAAGCAGAACTCCACGTAGTTGCGAATAAGCTGCAAGTGCAGCGAGTCCAGAGTCCTCTTGCAGGCGACGCCGCAGGCCGTGCAGCTGTTACCATACTCCTCGGCAGCGAAAAGCTCAGGGAAGAGCTGGACCAGCAGGCGGCAGCCCAGCTCTGCGGGCGAGGACGTTTGCTCCGTCAGCAGCCGCAGCTCCTCGCTTGTCAGCTGGTACTCGGGCGGCGGCTGGAACTCGGCCACCAGCTCCGTGGGGTTAACGCGCCTCTTGATGCGGGTCACTTCCAGAGAAAGCAGGTCCACCTTGCTGTGCAGCTGTGTCATGCTGGAGTTCAGCGTGTTGAGAATGAAGAACATCTTCTCTATGAGGGGGTAGAGGTGCGAGTCGCTGTCCGCTATCGATCCAGCTGCCGCCGGCACCAGAGGCTCGCGACGGCTGTGCTCCCCGTTGCCGGATTTGGAGAACAGGCCGCCGTAGCCCAGCCGGCCCCCCGCGTCGTGCTGCGAATGCTGCTCCAACCCCGATGAGGTTTTCTTCTCTATGATTCTGTGCGAGATGCTATACAGGGGCTTCCTGTACGAAGCTATTGTCTTCTCCTGAGGAGGGTCCTTGTTCTCCGCGGCTGGTGTCACGCTGCTTAGATGCGAGCGGCTTGGGTGCTCAGGACTTGTTTCCACGTTGTCACCTGTCTGGATCCCCTAAAAGTACATTGTTTGTTATTAAAGTGTCACTGAGATTACAGCCTGATTTCTGCAGCTTTTGCATGTTTTTAAAAAGGGCCACATCAGCCAAACCCAAAATGCAAACTTCAGAGTCGTTTAAGTTTAGACTTAAACAGCGACCATAAATAGTTTTTTAAAATTTAAAATCAAGTGTGGTGCAGCTGGTAGCGCTGCCTCACAGCGCCCAGGCTGTTTGGACACAGTGTGGAGTGTGCATGTTCTACACGTATCTGCGTGGGTCCATTCTGGCGCTCCGGTATGGAAAACGCAGCTGGAGCGGAACTCAAACCCGGATTCTTTGAATGCCAGGCAATACCTCTAACCACTACGCCACCCAGTGGCCCAGTTGTTGTTTTTTGGCTGAATGTGGAATGTGAGTTTATGCCTGGTTTAAAGACAGTGGCAAATAATGCAGAAAAGTATTATTTCCACTCTGGTCCACGGGACCCCACCTCTGTGGGCACCTTGACCCTCTTGGTGGACGCGGGCTGGTCCTGCTCGCCGTCCGGGCCGTCCCCCATCACCGCGGCACTCCTCTTGCCGAGGCCGTTGGTTGCTCCATGAGTCGCGATCTCCTCCATCTCCCGTTCGGTCTTCACGCACTGCAGGGTCTCCCTCTCTGCGGCGACAAGGCACACGTCACCTGCCGTTCGCTCCGTGCCGACAGAACCTCAGGGAATCGGCAGTATGTCCGCAAGTCCTCATCGGCCGTCGGCACCAACATTTACATGCCGTGTCGCCGGACCTGACGGCCACACGGCCCCTTACCCTTCTCCAGCACCTCTCCGTCGGACTTGTCCCCATATTCAGACGAATTCATGTCCTGGAAGAGCCATGAGGTGACTGTCAGAAACATGGGCTTTATAGGTGTGCGTAACACAACAGGTTCCGTAAAGATTTAAATGCAAGCATATAATATACTTTTGCTCACACTCGACAGTTTCCATCCACATCGCAAGACACCAATTCTAATTCATTACATATCTAATAATGGACTATTAGTGCAATTCTACAAACTGCTATTTCAGCACCTTTTCCTCAGGACCTCGCATTTTTTACTGCGACCAAACTTACCGCAGTTACCATAAGCTTGGAGGTGGTGTAGTTGTGTTATTCGTATTTATTTTCTGTGTTTTTAATATGGCTGTTTACTGTGACTCGGGAGCTGGTTATTTTATATGCAGAGTTCAAACCTTTTTCTTCAGCTCTGTTTTACTCATTCTGTCTGCTGTTTTACTCGCTCCGACTGATGTTTTACTCATTCTGTCTGCTGTTTTACTCACTCCGACTGATGTTTTACTCGCTCCGACTGACGTTTCACTAGTTCTGTCTGCTGTTTTACTCGCTCCGACTGATGTTTTACTAGTTCTGTCTGCTGTTTTACTCGTTTTATCTGCTGTTTTACTCGTTCTGTCTGCTGTTTTACTCGTTCTGACTGACGTTTTACTTGTTCTGTCTGCTGTTTTACTCATACCGACTGCTGTTTTATTCGTTCCGACTGCCGTTTTACTTGCTTTTCGCCACAGTCCCCTGTCTGCAGTGGCGCGAGCTCGCCGGGCGCGCGGCGGAGGCGCTGTGGCTCCGCGTGTCGCTCCCTCCCTTCCTCCCTCCCTCGGCCACTCCACTCCACTTCCTCATTCTCCGTCCGCTGCCCACGAACCACAACAAGCGGCGGGCGGCGCCTTCTCGCTCTTCTTGCCCCCTTTTTTCTCCCGATTCTCGAGCTTTGCCCCCAGCATCGTGGGCTCACACGAGCTGCCGGAGGTGGGAGCTCCACGTCCACGAACCCGCCCACGGTCGTGTCCTCGCGGCGGCCGCCCTTCTGGGGGGATTCGCGCTGCGTGACGCGGCAGGAAAAGGTGGCCCGGACGCTGTGGGGGGAAAAAAAATAACACCCGCGTTTCGTCCCGACTCACCTTGGCAGCTCGAGGCAGCTCCCCACGCCGCTTCAGCACACGCGGGACATGCCCGCGGCCGCCTTCTTCGGGTGTGCGCGCGCGCGGACGAGCGCCGTCCGTGTTCGTGTCCGCCGTGTTTCTCCCCC
This sequence comes from Arapaima gigas, assembly GCA_900497675.1. Lineage (NCBI taxonomy): Eukaryota > Metazoa > Chordata > Actinopteri > Osteoglossiformes > Osteoglossidae > Arapaima > Arapaima gigas. Next base: position 74,426 of record UFQX01000618.1, read on the forward strand.
CCGTGCCCGTGCCCTCTCGCGTGACGTGACGTGACGCCACCCGCGCGCTGTGTCATTTCCGCACGCTGTGGGTCGCTGTGGACAGGATCGAGTCCTGCGTGTGCGTGTGCACGGAGGCACGAGCGGGCTCGCGGTCCACGGGGTCGCGCTGAGGAGTGTGAGCAACAAGTGTGTTGCCTGGCGTGTAACGGACACGCGGCTCGCTTGAGCGCGAGATCCTGGCGCTTCGTAGCGAAAATGTGTTTAGTCGGTTTTGCCGCTAAATAAGCGGTCAGCAGAGAGCAGCGCGCGCTCCTTATCGCCACTTATTATTATTATTATTATTATTATTATTATTATTAGTCTGACGCCTCGGTCAAGCGCGATTGACTGTATTAATGGAGGTGCCCAGCTCCTGTGCTGTGGGTTCGAGTGCAGTTTGCATGTCTTTCCCGTGTCTGTATGCACCCCCCCCCCCCCCCCCCCCC
>UFQX01000618.1:75653-90901 GCA_900497675.1 Arapaima gigas
ACCCCCCCCCCCCCCCCCAGCGGAGTGACACAGCCGCCACAACACGCCTAAATCGGCACCGCGCGCGCACGCTCATCACCCTCCGTGTTCAGCGACGTGCGACGCCGCGCAGGGCCCGTGATCTTCTGATGAGGAGCGCTAATCGGTGTTCAGAGCCCACTCCCCGGCGCCCCCCTCTGACCCGCTGCGCCTCGACCACCCTCTAATGATGTCTGTATTAGCAGCACATGAGAAAATAACGCGGCGTGCAAATGAAGGCAGTGCGTTCGCGCGGCTCGGCACGGGCCGCCGCCGCACACGGCAGTCATTACTCAGCTAATGGGCTGTCTCCCGCCGCAGCCCTCAGATCCATCAGGCGAATGAGGCGTGAGACGCGGGCAGGTACGGCGCCGGGGGGTCACCGAGGGCGGGGGGCGGGGCTCGCGCCGCACGGCAATCATCGGCCACCGCTCGCCGCACACCGCTCCTTAATGAGCACTTAAGGCCGCGGAGTCATTTTTAATTCGGGGAAAGAGCGTGCGGCTCAGAGCCAGAACGGTACCGGTGCCACCTCGGGACGCGCAGGCAGTCGCAGAGAGGTGATCTGGAACGCGGGCGACCGCCGTGCCGTAATGAAGCTGCTGCCGTGCCGTAGATCCCCCCCCCACCGTGTCATCTGACCGGCAGCTGGGCTGATTAGCCGCAAACTACGTCCATCCTCGTGCTTCAACCGCAGCTGAACCCAGAGCCCCCCCGACTGCCCCTGACCTCCGCAGCCTCTCATCGTGGAAGTGACCGAGAGCACGGGAAGTCAAGCGTGGGGGGGATGCAGAATCAAAATCGGTGGCTGGAACATCGATGTTTAATACGTTGACAGCAGCACGATGTGGGCAGGAAACAAAGAAAACCTTAAAATCCTGTTTAAGAAGTCGAGTGAAGAAGTGGGGCTACAATTTCATGAAGAAGACCGAAGACATGTCAACTGGAACGGGGAAAACTTTACTGCTGACGGTGAAGACGAGAGGTGGTCGAGGGCTTCTGCTTTTGGGACGGGTCATCCGGCGGTCAGGAGAGACGGTGAAGACGAAGATCAGCGGGAGGATGTGGAGAAGGTCCACAAGAGCAAAGACTGCAGTTGTTCAATCGGGCATTTTGTGTAACAGTAAAGGCATGCAAAAGCTAGATGCTGAAGAAGCAGCGGCGACACACGGACTCCTCTGATCTGCGGTGCTGGAGGAGAACTGTCGCTGGAAGCACAAAGGATGAGAGCGAGCTGATGACGAGAAGCTCGGATTCTATCAAAAAGATGACGTTTGGAAAACCTGGAGGAAAACGAAGGGGATGAGCGGCAACCAACCAGATGGACTCGAACCAGAGCAGCGGTGGACACGCCACTTTCCACACCAAGCATCTGAGTGGAGGACAGAACCTCTTGGAAGGCCTCTACTCATACGTGGCCATCAAGAGTCGCCATCAACTCAACAGCCAGGGATGGGGCAAAGAGAAACACCCGACAGTACTGTGGTACAGCACAGGCGTTCTGCATTTACACGTGGGAAAATGTCTTTAGCCCTGAGATACATCCTCAGTTGGGTTCAGCAGATCTAGCTTTTCAGATCATGTGTACTGGTACCGCCAGCGCTGGTGGGCACGGGTGCGACAGCGGCTTCACCTTTGGGGGGGTAAGGGAAGTGCAGTGCTGTGCTGGCTGTCTCCAGCGCACAGCTTTAATTACACCACACAGGGAGGCGGCGATGCACCCCCACCCCCCCATCATTTGTGTAAGCTCAGCCTTCTTGTCAACGGCGCGCTCAGGTTCCACTCATGCAAACCGCAAAAATCATCTCTATGAACCAAACAGAGACAGTGTCGGGTTGCCGAGCCACGTCGCGCCGCGGTCTCTCCGTCACCGGCCCACCGGATCGTTCGGGCGCTCGGCCCCGTGCCCTGCGGACGCTGTCAAAACACAGAAACAAACAAAACCCCAAAATAAACCCGTTTCAACGCGGAATAGAAATACGTGCGGCTACGTTTCCAGATGAAATTCCAGGGCTCGAGTTTCCCCTCCAAAACTAAACCCGGCGCTGACTCTTTGCCGGTCTGATGTAAAAAAAAAAAAAAAAAACTTGTTTCCGTGCAACTCGGTGGCAGCACTTAGTTAGCGTCTATCACGCAATTTCACCGTGCAGAAAGCTGCTCGATTGTTTCCACAGGAGGTCCCCGTGTCTCCTCTCCCGCTTTTATGGGTCTTTAACCGCCTCCTTGTCTCTGCCCCCGGCTACCATGAATATTTCAGCGAGGGCCGGCGGCGGGGAGGCACCGTGTGCCTGTTTAGTGCGGGAACTGCCCCGTGGTATCTGGAACACGGGAGCACGGGAGCGAGAGAGGGGGCGCCGAGGAGCATTTAAACCGTCTCACCCCGTGGTGCCCCCTCGCCCGTCCGTCAGCTCGTCTCTGAGGTGTCCTTCAGGTGGCCGCAACCGCAGCTCGCGTGGCCCGGGCTCGAGGTGTCAGGAGGCCGGTGACACCACCCGCTGTCGCCTCGTGTCCCCCCCCCCCTTCCCGTGTCCTCAGAGCGAGCGCCGGGAAAACCACAGGCCCCCCAGGCTGGCGCCAGAGCACGCGCCGCATGATCGATACCGCCGCGCTTCCTGTCCATTTGCAGAGGGTCACGGGATTGGGGCTCATTAATTATTTCTGCCGGTGCAGCTTCAAGTGCGCTTCTGGCAGGACCTGGAGAAGGCAGTGCGACCTTTCGCCCTACCCCCCTCGATGCCAGCCCCCTGTCACCCCCCCCGTCTGCAGCCACATGGACAGAGGAGGAGAAGGCCGACCCGCGACAGCCTCCATTCACAGACTCACGTGATGGCATTTATTCTATGACGGGCGGTGGAAATTGCACATTTTTTTCAAAATCACGATTGCGGCAGTTAATTCTTACTGTGATCCATGTTTCTCTCACACAGGCCACCATTCGACACCATCTGACATCCGGCTTCTTTGGTTCTACCCCAACTTGATCGAAACAGTGACCCTTAAACAGCGGCCCGGCGTGGCAGTCTAACACGTTCTGCGCCACGTCCATCCCGGTCAGAGGTTAAAGGACGCCGTCCGGCTGGAGCGCAGAGGCCGCGGAAACGCAGGTCAGAACTTTGTGACGGCGCAGGCAATGTTCTCCAGGGCGGACCGGGCTTCGGACGGCGGGAAGCACTCGATGGCATTCAGGGCTTTGTTTCCATGGTAACGGCAAAGGTCCACGCTGGAGCTGATGCCTTCGTCGGCTTTGATCGCCTTCCACAGCTGTCGGTAAAAACGAGAGACAGCAAAAGACCTGAGTGCGGCAGGCAAGTGAGAAGCACACCTTGCAAGCGCAGGGTGAGAAACTTTACATCCAAACACCAAAACGTGGCAAAAGGAGGGAGAATGTAGGGGCACTTACACTCCTTAGTTCAGATCATTTAATCAACCAGGTGTAGCAGGTGACGTAGTGGTTAGAGCTGCCACCTGACGTTTGAAAAACTTGGGTTTGAATCCCACACTATGCTGGAGTAAAAATAACCCAAGTCATTCCGAGCAGTTTAGCATCGTACAGTAAGTAGCTCTGGTCAGCTAAGTAGATGTTGGGAAAATTTTCCACGTACAGAAGTGCGGTGATTTTTTCCTCTGCACGTAGTGTGTGCAGACGTCCCTTTGAACAGAACCCACGTCATAAGCAGGTGTGTGCAGTTTTGCGATCAATAACACGACTATCTATCGAAATAATAATAAAACAAAGTCGTGAACCCAAGAAGCTTGTGACCCTTCACCTCGCAGACAATCGCAGACACACACGAAATACACGCAGTCGATCCACAAATGCAGGAACACGGAATGGTGGTGCTTGTACGCACACACACACACACACACGCACAGACACACGGGCTCTGGAGGCTCCTTTGCGCAGCCCGACTCACTCAGGTCAGCACTGGCTGCAGGCGTTCTGCTTAATGCATTCAGGGACAAGTGGTGCTGAAAAGCCCCCCGGGGCCACACAGCGCACAGAGTGTGTTGGGGTGGGAGGGGTGATTAACACAGAGCCGCGCAGAAGCAGACGGCCCCACGGGTCTCCATTGTTAACGCTATGACTGCTGAGCGCAACTTTGGCCAACAGGTGGCACCGTGGTTAAGAGAAAACGGCTGGTTGCTGCACCCTTGAGATGGGTGTAGACAGGCTGGGTGTGAGGGTGAGCAGTGCGTCCTGTCCCAGCCTCCCGTGTTGCCTGCCTCTGTCACAGTCACTCTGTCTCCTCCGCAAAAAGGCCCGGGTACCATATCCCCGGCGATCCGGTTTCAGACGCCACTCGAGATCCCCCCTGTACCTCGACTCTTCCTGCCCCCACTCAATCTGTAGCTCCTTTTTCATCTGACTTTGGAAACCAAATTTGCGCCTCACTATCAGTTACAGTGAACAGAGCTCCGCCCCCCAGTCTGACCCTGGACCCAAAGACGAGCGGCTCTCAAAACACAGCGGCAGCGTCTCTGCAATTGATAACATTTAATTCTACGTTTTTATATAGAAATTACTGGCTTAGCGGTTAGCGCTGTCGCCTTTCGCTCAAAGGACCTGGGTTTGAATCCCATCTCCTGCTGCCGTTGATCAAGGCACGTACCCCGAATTGGTACCGTAAAAATTACCCAGCTGTATAAAGAATACATCAGCCAGACAGGTTACGTTATGAATGGATGAATATGCAAATAAATCAAATATCAGCCAATAGAAAAAAATCAAAATGTGTTTTGTCTTTGACAGACTATCTTGCCTCACAACGTGACCTCACTGACCTAAACTACAGCATCACAACAGGAGGCCTCCGAGGACACTCGGAGTGACGGCGTGTTGGCAGAGCTCACTAAGCGGCCTGGAGACATGGTGACAGGTGTCCTCTCTGCTGGGTGCTGAGAGCGACAGGTAGGGAGCTAGCCGCTGCTAACCGCTCCTGACAGTCAACGCACCGAAAGTCTGTGGCAAACAAGGGTGCGACCGGCTCACCTTAGCATAGTCTGTGTGTTCTCCGGCGGTCCTGGCCTGCAGAGGCAGAGAGAAAATGTGGGCAAAGAGAAGACAGATAAGTCTAAACCAGTGAAAAGCTCAACATGTGTAGAAAAACCACATCAGGCTGCATCAGTAGCATCGGTTTGCTGCTATTGACTCATTCGTCACAGTGAATGTGTGGGCACAACAGGGGGTCACGATGGTGCAGCAGTTATTATTATGACTATTATTACTACTACTGCTTGTACCACCTGCTGGAGCTCGAGGGTCCATCTCTCAGACCCCATCAACTGACGGTGGAAAACCACAGGTGCGCAGTTCAGACTGAAGGCCATAAGGTCACTGGCACTTCCGTTGACAAAGGGCTGCAGGTCAGAGTTGATCTGAGAACACACACACACACACACACACACACAGTTATGATTGTCCAGGCCTGAAACTGAAATGTACTTGAGTTAACAGTAAACAGCTGAAGCCCTTTCTGGGACGCGAACCAATGTACCCTGGCTGCGCTCTACCTTATGAGCCAGTGACATGTGCTTGCCGTAGATGAAGGCCAGGCTCTGCAGCTCCGCGTTGTGGTTGGCCAGCTCCAGGGCTGCCTGGCAGCTCTTGGCCAGCAGAGCACCATGGGAAAGAAATGTCTGCTCCTCCCAGGAGGCTACAGTCACATCCTCAGTCATGCTGCTCTCCTGTAAATGAGCACAGCACAGGGGTTTGAAAACACACCAAGGGCCACCTCACTCTCCGCCCAACCCAAGAACCTGATGAAACGTGGAATACCCGGGCAAACGTGGGCGGCGAACACACCACTGGCAAGTTAAAATCTGTTTAAAATGAGCTATTCATAAATTAACATTTAGCATTAATAGTATGCAGATCGGCAGAGGGGTGCAGCAGGTAGCTCTGGATCCTCACAGATTCCTGGATGTGTGCTTGAATCTGCCTCAGTCCATGTGGGTTTTTCACCTTCAACCTGTGTTAATGTTAATTTCACGTGAATTGGTGACTCTAAACTCCCTTTTGTGTGTGTGTGTGTGTGTGTGTGTGTGTGTGTGTGTGTGTGTGGCTGGCATCCTGTCCAGGGTGTATCCTGCATCACACCTCCCCGGGACAGGTTCTTGACCACCAGGACCCGGGGCCCCGCGCCGGACAAGCAGGTTATTGATCGGGATGGAATATGTAGACTGTAGATTGTATGGGATATGACAGACCACTGGGGGACGTTACCTGCACGCTTCACAGACAGAAACTGTAAGTATAAACATTTTTTACTTTTATTTCCCCTTCGATAATTTTGATTGAACCTTTTAATAGTTTGCAGGATTCTATTTGGATCGCTTTTCATCCTGGAATTACGTGTCATCTTGCACCGTAATAGTAATGGAACATTGAGATGTTATTTATAATGTACGGAATAGTGTGAACTGAAGCTTTGCTGCTTTGAATTAGATTTATTTCGACACGCTCGTCGTTTCTCTTGCCTCTGGTGTCCTCCGGTTCTGATGGGACGTCCAACTAGCATGTGAAGGGACCAATCAGACCCGAGTGTCGCGTGTGGTTTATGTTTTATACTCTTACTCAGATGTGACTATTTTCCTTGTTAATAAATTAAAGTGAAAGGAACGGAGATGCCAGAAATCACCTGCGAGAACTGAAATGACAGGAGGAGGTGGGCAGCAAACCCGTTAATATCTGTTACTTTCATGGTGGAACCTGACTGGGTTTGAAACCTAACCCCCATGCAGGAGAGGAGTACGTGGTCCCCCCTCTGCTGGGAGCTCTCCCTGCTGAAAGCGGCCGAGGCGAAACCCGAGTCCCCGCTGCGGGTGCTGTCCCGGATACTGGGTACCACTGTTCACACCAGCAGGCCTCAGGAAGCCCCTCCCCCTTACATAAATCAACACACAACTGCGTTCGCCACCTTGCGTTGCGAACATCCCCTCCGACGCAGAGACACATTCCCCTCCGTACGTCTTACTGGAGTGCCCGCCTTCATCTCCCAGCATCCAGTGTGAGACACTGATGACCCCAGAATCGTCTCCTTTGAGGACCCCGAGGTCAGAGGTCAATGTGAGAACACCCGGACGGCGCTATCTCACGTCTCACCTCTGCGGTGCCGGAGCTCTCATAGTAGATGCCCTGCACCAGGTCCCCGATGGCGCCAGACATCAGTTCCACTACCTGCAATAGAGACAACACCTGTGTTACCCACAATTCAACTTTGGCCCACAGGTAGTTCAGTAGAACCACTTCACAGCAGCATAGGTGGACAAAGTGTAAAATGAAGTAAACATCTAACTGCCAGGTGGGGATCAGACCCAATACCCCTATGTGGAGATTCCTACAGAAACTTCTCATACTGACAGACCCTGTGACAGCAGTGCCCACCTGGCTGGGGGTAGGAAGCCACTTTATCTCTCATCATTGAGGTTCTGCAACCCCCCCCCCCCCCCCCCCNTTCTCATACTGACAGACCCTGTGACAGCAGTGCCCACCTGGCTGGGGGTAGGAAGCCACTTTATCTCTCATCATTGAGGTTCTGCAACCCCCCCCCCCCCCCGATTCACTGGGTGTGTCCAGGGATGCAAACAGGCTGCCCAGGGCCAAGTGCGAATCCCCCAGCGTCCCCACCCCAGATGGCACATGGTCACACCAACGTATCTGGGATCAGTCCTGCGGTCCCACAGATGGCAGAGAGAAGAGCTGAAGTCAAAAGTGAGGATAATTAGGTGGGCAAAATGGTTAAGGAGTTAAGGAGGTGTTAATGAGACCTGTGAGAAGGACACATGGTCACCATGCCCCCCCCCCAACCACTAGCCCATCAGCCGGCACACTTCACTTTACATAGTTCTTTACTCCTCCAGGCTCCTATCTGACCAGTACCTTTCCAGAACATTCTCCCACTCCCACCATCCTGTGCTGTGAAGGAGGTGGAAGTCTTTCCTCTAGCGTGACTGTCGAATTGTCACCTGCTCCCACCCATGTCGGCTGCTACAAAGACACCCTCCCCACAGGAGACCCCGACCTCTGGCGGGACGAAGCCCCGCAACCTTCGGTTACTGATGAGAGGAAACCCGACGCCCCCTGAGCCAACAGGCCGTCGTGAGAAAGCGAAGCCGGTCGCACGGCCTCTTAATCCCCGTTACTCTGGGGGCTCTGGCTGAGCGCACCGCACACCCCCTTCCACAGCGTTCACACGCTTCACACTTTCCTGCAGCCTAATTTTAGTCTCTGGCTCCTCCACCGACACCCCCCCGAGTGCTCCCACGGCAGCAGAGAAACATCCGGTCGTCCGCAGCTGCGTCTCTGCACAGCCCGGAGTGCCCACGCCCTGTCCGAAACGCGCCAAAACGTACCGGCTTAGAAGCGGCATCAGGAAACGCGGCCCGCAGGCGGGAGGCAGCGAGGGAAACAGATTCGCCTTTCAGAGCCACTTTCCGACATCCTCAAAAGGCCAACGTGTCCACTTGAGGCGGCAGCTGCCATCTCCGGCCTGCAGGGGGCCGCGGGCGCCGCTGCTCCAATCCGCGCCGGTTTTGTCACAGAATTCCTCGGCTATAATTAGAAAACATTAATCGGAGAGGACAAAATATCCCGACGCGTCTCGTGCCATTAAGCTGCCTCACCGAGCGGCTAACGTTTCGCCCGCAATGAAGACGCCTAAGTAAAGCTTCCCGTTTTTTCGCCCGAAAAACCGGCACGCGGAACGCTCCGCAGACGCAGAATACGTTACACGCAAATAAATAAATAAATAAACAAATAACCCCGGCCCTTTTCATTAAATCCAGACGCTTTTTATTTGAGAAGCTGGTATAAACACAGCTCTGCGCGAGTCCCGTTGCCCTCTGGGTAACCGGATCCTTGAGGAAATATTGCGGTAACGTGAGCTGGCGCGCAAACCAAAAGGACAATGGCCCTCCAGTGTTACCAGATGTGCTGTCTTACTTAGCCTGGGAATAGAGAAAATGAGCGGCTTTTTTTGGAAAGTATCAGATAAGCGCCATTCCCAAATCCAGGCGGATCGGGTATCGCCGACGGGTCTACGGAGGGGCCGAAACCTGAGCCGCGCCTCCGGATCGCGTTACCGTTTATACAAGCGCCGTCCCAGGATTCCTCTCAAGGCCAGGACACATAATACAGACCAGTCACTTGCGAAAAAATGTTCTGGTTTGTGGAACGTTCAGAAGGCTCGCCGAACGTGGAGAGGAATGCGGCGGGACACGGCGGCTGAAGCCCGCCCTCATCCCCCACCCACGGTCCTATGAGTCAAACAGCATCGCTGTGACACGTGTGTCTCACTTGCACCGAGACAGTGGGCGGTTCCTTCTCCCAGGTGAACGTGACTTGAGGAGTTGGAGTAAGTGCGTCTTCCCTCTGCATGTGTCCAGTGGACTAAATTAGGACACCTGGACCGATAGAAGAAACCAGGTGGGAGAAAAGTAAAGATGGCTGTGTCCGTCCCTACATTCCAGCTAGATGTAGTAAGGTGGCGATGAACTTCACCTCGACGCACCTCTTGGTTGAAGAACCACCACCATCTGAGGAGGGCTTCTGAGATCAACCCAACACCCCACCCCTCAGCGATGAAGTGCCTGTGTTTGGTTAGCATCTGCTAGGCTTCCATTTGAACTATGATAACAATTAGCTTTCTCTGGTGCCCTTGTTTACTTGTCCTGCTCTGGCTCTGCCTTTTCAACTCTGCGGCTGCCAAGCCCAAAGTCCCTTTAGGTGCCAGGCGTCAGGACCGCGTGCGTAAAGCACAATTGGCCACGCCCCGCTCTGGCACTCCAGTCCACAAACTGCCCGGATCTGAAGCCGTTTTCAAGGATGAGGCCTCTCGCCCTTTGAACTGCCCTCCTAAGCCTGCTAGAAGGAGCCCATCGCAACTGTTCTGATGTGGATTTCACGCTTGGTGTAGCACACGCAGAGCTCTTGTTAAAGCTGTCAGTGACCCGCTGCTGTCCTGCTGACATTAGCACACTTCACAACCTTCGTCTTATTGGATTTCACTACATCTGATCCTCCTAATCATAACATGCTGGACCATCTGGAGTTCCAAACTCTTATTTTCAACTGCTCTATCATACTTCATCTAATGCTTAAAAACTAGCAATACTTTTTCTGCTTGGTTGAACGCAGAGCCAAAACTCCCACTGTCCCGGGCGTTCCTCAGGGCTCTGTACTTGGTCCCCACATATTTTATCATCCTCCAGAAGAGCTTCAGCTGATTTCTTTAGGCTTTTATTTATTGTCAGTGGCCTGCTGAACTCTCCATTAACCAGCATGTCCAGCCATTCTTTCACTTATTAATTTACACATTAACTTAGTCATCCTTTTTGGAGGAACACTTACCAACTGTTTTGTCTGGGTGTTTCTTACATCTTTTAATGCTGTTTCAGTTTTTCCTTTCCTTTCTCCTAAAATCAAAGAAGCTTCATTTCTGCAGTGTTTCCAAAAGAACTTATATCCCATACTGCAGATGTTGTCCTAGAAATTGAATTATTTTAAACAAGAACTACGCGTGAACTACGGACCACCAAGGTGACGTTCTGGCTTGTTCTCCATGGTAATGGCGTGAAAAAGGCATCGAATTTCATCATCTGCAGTGCTGAATGGCCCGGCACGTACGGCTGAGAAGAGACTAAACCAGGGAATCATGTTCACACAGGGAGTTTGGGTTTTGCTTTCTAATTAATAACATTTGATGCGATGGCTGCATGTTGCTTGCAGTCACGCTAAAGAGACAAGTATCGGTGGTGTGTTTGATCCGAGAGAAAACCACAAAGGTCAGGGAAACCAAACACCTGTACAGGTAAATGTGTGCTGCGTTCGCCACACAGTGACCATTCTGACCACCAGGGGGTGCTTTAGAATGAAAAGACACGGTGTGTGCGCAGGTCCACGTGCAAAGTTCAAACTGCGAAAACGCCCCAGTTGTGCTGATCACTTGAGCCACGTAGCCTTTAAAAAGCGATAAACAGAGCAGATATCCAACAGACACACAACAAGAGTGTTTTTGTGTGTGTGTGTGTGTGTGTGTGTGTGTAAATCAGCAGCTCCATCTGGTTAATGACACAGTTCCCTCACTGAATTAATTCCACACTTTTTACCCATTTCCCAAAATTACACACTCCTCAACTCTGTGGCAATTCCACTGGCACAAGTTTAACCCCCCAATATTCCAGTGTGTCAGACCCCTAGTAAGGGAAGTGGTTAAGGGGCTGAACAGCAGGCAGGAAACACACACCCTCAGTCTAGGGGGGGCCCATCCAGCCAAGTGTGCTGTGCCAGCGCTGACCAAAGGGGGGTGCCCGTGTGGGACACTGGATCCACGGATGTCCCCCAGTCTGGTCAAATCCCAGATGAGCTTCGGGACGCCTCAGGGAGCCAAACCCCCCCTCCCCACCCCTCTGTCAGGGATCATCTACAGTTGTTTACACACGTTTCCCCTCTCTCTGCAGTCCATAATTCACTGCTTTGTGTGTGTGTGTGTGTGTGTGTGTAAACATGAGCCTTAGGGCTCTCCAATCGATCTGCTGATCATCAATCAGCTGAAGACGGGCGATATCGACATGGTGACCCTGTGTAAGCGGTGCTTAACTCCGAACGAGGAGCGTTTACGTTCACGTCGATATTCTGCGTGTTCCTGGGGGATCTCACCTCATCGCCTCAGCGCTGCCCCCTGGGGGCCCCGACGGTGAGAATGTACAGTCCACTACCATCATTTTCTCACACAGTGGAACAGCTTGTCAAAGGTAGTCTTCATAGGGGAGGGAAGAGGAGCACAGAAGGTGGGGGCATCCAGATGATTGCCTGAGTGAAGTGTCAGAACTGGTTTTGGTCAGAGAGAGCTGTGGGTGGAGCCAGGTTGGTAGTGGACCGCTGAGGGGCTAAGCGGATGCTGGGTATGAAAAGCACTCCACGGTCAAAACTGAACCATGGAGGAATAATGAGCAGATTAATGATGGAGGGCACGTCTGCAGCATCCAGACTGATGGATGCAGAGGTACGTCCCCCCCACCACACCACCACTTCCCAGCATCTTCATCTTGAGGTCTAATGAACATCTCAGTGGGACAGCGCCTGCTGAAACATCCTCGCAGTCACACTGTCCACACGTTCAATGCACCATTTATGCACTTTTATTGTAAGCAAGCAGTGTTCCACAGCAGGAGAGTGAGGACCAGGAAGGGGTGCTAATGAAGGAAATTGCACTGAGAACCCCATTGTATGGATGAGAAACCCCCCGCATGACCGTTGCTGATCTTTTGCTGCCAGCTCGCATCCCACACAGCTCACTGACCCAGCAGAAGACCAGTCTCCCTCCACAGTTTTCTCCAGTCACCAATGATCCCTCAACCCAGTGATGGACTGATTCCCCTAAGGAAGGACCCCTCATCTTCTCACAATGATCCCCTCTTAATAACAGCCCTTTAAGAGGCTATCGGGCACCACGAGCAGTCCTGGTGGTGGTGGCAGCATCAGCACGTGGGGCTCACCTTAGTGTTGTTGAGCTGTGCCAGGCCTGTGCAGGCGTTAGCCAGTAGGAAGTCCCCACTCAGCACGGCCATCTTATTCCCAAACTGCATGTCCTTGAGCGGCCCATCGGAGCTGCTCCAGTCCTTGAGGTTGACGATGCCGCGGTGCACTAGGAAGGCCGTGTGGATGAGCTCCGTGATCTCAGCCAGGCTGCGCTGGCTGTGGGACAAGGACAGCCGGGACGTTAACAGGAGCGGCGGGGAGTTAGTGGTCCCACCCGTGAGCAGGGCACCCTCCCTCAACTGATACAGCAAATCTTTCGACTGCTGAATAAACTGTAAGCCTTTTTGGAACAAAGCCCCATCATAAATGAGTAAACAACAACCAGCACCCTTTTAAACCATTTTGTCCATCGCAACCGATCTGTCGGTTCTCCACCCCGCTGCCCCACATAACGGCGAAACTCGTGAACGGCTCATAATGAAACAAACCAGAAAGACAAACCGCGACTTTCCCCACGTGCTGGACATAGGGAAGCTGTTTAAGGCCCCATCTCCTCTGAGGAAAACGTGAAACTACCGGCACTGTGTCCACACCTCTCACACAAGATGTACAGAGAGTCACGGTGACAGTGACAAGGAAAGGGAGGCGCAGCAGAGAGCACTGGTGTCTGACAGCTCCCGGGTTCTGTGTGTCTGAACGCGTCCCCCGTGTTTCAGGTCAACTGGCTAATAATTGGAGCCCATGGTGACCACAGTGGAGAAGTAGGCTTCTAATGTGGTCACTTGTGGAGCTGTTCAGGGACAGCGAGCAGCAGCACCAGGTCTCATGCAGCGGAGTCTACTGGCGGACGCTGAGATAGCAGCCGTGGCACGTCTGCTCAGGTGGAGATCTGATCTCCTCCCCACAGAGTTTCTTCTGGGTTGCTGAAAGAGGGAGTGTTGTAGAGGGGCAGAAACCAAGGGTCACATCCTAAACCTTGTCTGGACATGCAGGCATGTGTGTGTGTGTGTGTGTGTGTGTGTGTGTGTGTGTGTGAATCTCCGGTCTATTTCTCACACACACACCCACACACACGCATACACATATGAATGCAGCCCACAGTTCCCTAAAGGGCAGGCAGTTTTGAAGCGGCCTCTGGGGAGTGCTCACCCCGCATCCTCGCCCTCCCACCGACACCGCTCCAAACAGCCGAGGGTGGAGAAGGGGGAGTGCTCCTCTATAAATAGATCCTGCTCTTGGTTGCATAGCAACAGGGCAGCATCCGATGCCATCTTGCTGAAGAATTCCGCCCCCTGACACGCCTCCTTCCCGAGCTCCGTCTCTCTAGGGAAGCGGGAGGTGTGCTGGGGGGAGGGGTGTCCAGCGTGTCCCGTCTGCTTGACAGCCGGGGGTCCTCCCTTATCACCTGTCCGTCCCCTCGCTTTGGGAATCCCTGATAAGAGTGTCTCGTCTGACCCCCGGCATGCAGCCACCAGGGCCGAGATAACGGCGAGCGCCCCCACCGTGCACGGCCTTATCTGCCCCACTCGTGGACGTGTTGGCTCATAACAAATAAAGTTAAGTGGCTCAGACTGGCACTTTGCTGCAACTTCTCACAAGTTCTGAGGAAAGAGAGGAAACTCCCATGGCGGAGAACGTCAACAAGACGTTAAAGAGGTAGCAGGACAGCAGGTGTCGGGGCGGTTGGTGACATCACCTTGGTGTGATTCCCACCTCCTGCTGTAATACCCTTTACCCTCAATTGATGTGGTAAAATTTACCCAGCTGTACTGATGGACGAATTACTACCACAGTAAAATACATCTGCGCTTAACAGCGCTTTGGACCAAGGTGTGAGGTGAAAAAAATGAACGCAAATGTAAAGGATCTTGACTTCCTATTTCTGAGCCCGCGGCTGGTGTGTGGACTAATTTAACAAACGCAGCTCTGCAGTTGTTTATAAATAACCGCGGTAATTACAAGTTACTACGGCGCAACCACGCTGTAGCAGACCAAGAACTCTGCAGAACGACCAAAAAAAACTGGCGCTCTGGACCTTCGATCACCACTTACTGTGGACCGTGGGGTCGAGCTGAGAAAGCGGGACGGAAGTTTCCTGTAGATGATCCCATCAGTTGTCCCCCCTGCATCTTTACTAAGAGACAGCAGGTGGCGCAGCAGATGAGGAACATGTCTCATGTTGGACAGACTGCTGTTTTGGGACCGTGTGGGCCTCCCTTGGTGACATCAAGCAACCCCCGCCAGCATGGATGCTGATGAGCTCAGGGAGTGGGGAGTGCACACACAGGTGAGGCAGCCACGCGTGTGTGAGAGCGGACGACACCAGATCCAACTTCTACCGCCACATTTGCTCAGACGTCACCCAGAAAACACCTGGGCGTGCCGCCGAATGTCCTGTTCACAGGGCCCAGTGTTGACGTGCTCTCCTTTGCGGTCCCTAAGGCTAAGCTCCGCCCCTTCGGGTCGTGCCCCACACAGGTCAGTGTTCAGTTAAACCGCATTTAATGTGTTCCAGTCGCATATCCTGCTCGTGTGTCCCCGTCAGCTTCCTTCACCCCCTTGGAACGGGTGCAGGTGTCCTCCAAATCACCTGCTGATCATCACTCTCCAGGTCCAATGGCTTCCAGAGCGACTGCCAATGGGTGGGAGTGAGTGAGGCCCACGGTGTCTGACCTTTGACCTTCTGTGGGTCTGCTGCTCAGTCAAGTTCAGTGATGACCCCCCCCCCCCCCCCCCCCCCCCCCCCCCCCCC
>UFQX01000618.1:90927-115534 GCA_900497675.1 Arapaima gigas
GACCCCCCCCCCCCCCCCGTCTCACCTCTGCCCCAGGGAGGGAGCTGCATCCCCTGCTGGCACCACCTGTGGTAACTATACATCCCCACTAGAAGAACAGTGGCACATCCACAGAGAAACTGGGGGAATTCAGTCCCAGCTAAGTAGCATTAGCCAGTGTAGCGGCAGCAGGGGGCACAGCGGTAAAGACGTGTGAATCCATCTGTCTGCTGTTGTGCCTTTGATCGAGGTACTTACCCTAAATTGATACAGTAAAAATTACCTTCCTCCAACATGGTAAGTCAGCTAAATTAATGCAGATGTAAAGTGCTAGAATCATGTTCGACATGAAGGCACAACTGCTCCAGAGTCTGAGTCACTTGGTCCGAGTTCTTCTGATTGAGGTGCTCCCGGCCTGTCTTTCTCTCTGACACACACACACACACACACACACACACACACACACACACACACACACACACACACAGAAGGGGATGGAGTGTAGAGGGAACACAGAAGCCAAGAAGAGTCTTTAAAGGTGGTGTTTGGGAGGGGGAGCGTGAAGCACAACACGTCTGTAAGCGTGTCTGCAGACTGGAACAGTGCGGTCACTTCCTGTCTGAGCAAACCCCCGGAGGGGTGGGGTTCAGAGGGGGCGGGGCCACACAGTCCGACACCCCCCCAGCTGAAGGAAGGGGGCGTACATCGGCCCCAGGCAAGAAAGGGCCCATTGAAGGTACAGCCGGTGGGCTGCCAACCCAAACAGCAGCTTCTGGTAACTCCTTGGCAGGGAGCAGCAGTGACCTGCGTGGCAACGCAGCCGCCCGCGGACACATCCTGACTTCTCATTTTCCATCCTTCTCAAGGTCCTGCAATCCCAAGGGCTGCGTTCTGGAAGTGCTTCTGTCCACTAAAGGCATGCGAGGAACTCCTGGGGATCAGGAGAGCCGCTCGTCCGAGTTCATCCAGCTGATCCGCACCGCCACGGTCACACACCTGCACCAAGTCGTCTCCCTGACCTTAGTGTCCGAGGTCGCTGTCTCGAAGCCAAGCGCACAAAGAGCTGCTGGCACAAGTGCCCGAGGTGAACCGACAGGTAGAGCAGTGGTCCAGGGATGCAGATTGAGACAGGTTGCTGCATCCAGTCCTGCTCTTGAAAAACTGAACAAGGTAGAAAACGAGCTGCTTCAATAGGCATAGAGTCCTAATGGAAAATCTCTCCTCCCATAAAAGAAACCGATAAGCAATTCGATTTGTGGAGTGATGAGTAACAGGACACAGGTAAGTGACTTTAAACACAGTAGTTTAGTTCCGCTTGGCCTGACTTTACATTCATTTATTTAGTTGACTTACACATGTACCCATTTACAGCAGGGTAACTTCTGCGTCGAGTCACAGTAAGTACTGTACCTTGATCAAGGGCACTTTAGCAGGAGGGGGGATCGGAACCCGAGTCCTCTGAGTGCCAGACTGCTGTGCTCTCCTGAGTGAGGTGCCATTAAGGGGCTCAGTGTGGAAGGGCAGCGGCCAGCGGGGCACACGGTGCGCACACAGCCGTGCCAGTGCACCGGTGTAAAAATAGAGCTGTGATGGGGAATCTCAGTCATCAGCCATCTATCAGGCCCTCATTAAGTGGCCCGGCACACCGGGGGCCGGAGGGCGACCGGAGCAAGAGGGTTTAATCGCTGTAGAAAGATAAGGTGCGGAGCTGCCATGTGCCCGGGCCGCTGGGTTTGGATCCGCGCTACGCTGTCACCGGTTTCCTGCCGCGCCGCTGCCGTCACTCAAACGACGATAATCGGTCCTCATGAGATTGCGCAGGTGTGGTGTCGTGCCTGCAGCATCCCCAGGCTGCCACCGCACTCACTAGCCTGCGGGCTGTGGATGTTTCCCAGGACTGTGTGACCTTTATCCCACCAGTAAAGACACTTCCTGAAGTCTGAGAGGTGATAAAATAATGTCAGACACAAAGATACAGGAAAGAAATTTTAAAAAACTGGTGATTCAACTTCCATCGCTCTCTTCCTCACTTTGCCTCCTCACGTGTCGTGTTTGTAACAGCGTCATCAGCTGGTCACGGGCAGGTATCAGGAGTCACAGTTCACAGTGTGCTGTAACACTCCCATAACGCACTGCTCAGATCTGGAATGTCCGGGCTGGGGACGTTCTCCTTTTTGAGTTTCCTTCCTTTAGTCTACATTCTCCGAAAGTGTCTCGAAGAAGGAATTTTTTGGCATTGTCTTCAGCGCAGCGCCCACAGCTGTTTTGACCCCTTTGACCTTGCTGTGGTTCCACGCTCTTGAATCAACGGTTCGAAAGCATCTCGAACACTTTTCCAGAACGCAAATCTTCACCATGCAGTTGAGAAAACGTCACTCGCGGTCACAAATCTCTGACCTCGACTCCCCCACCGCCGTGCAGCTGCGGCCGCGTGTCTTACCTGGGGTAGATTCCACTGACCATGTCCTCCTGTGAGAGGCCCGTGGCGGCGACACTGGGCCCAGCTGCCTTGGACATGAGCAGGACCACCAGGCCTCGCATCTGCAGGTTGTTCCTGCTGTCCTGCACAAAGCCCCTGTCAAAAACGGGGAAGATGTCGGTTAAGACATCAGTCAGGACTTCACGCAGAAATCAACAAGATGCTGCATATTATCCCTTGATGGACAGAAAACAGTTATTTTTTATCAAACGGCTCATTTTTTATCATCACAAGCAACCGGCGCGCCACGTCTGCTGGGTGCTTCTGTCACATTTTGCCACTTTTTTTTTTACTCCCCCCCCCCCCCCCGAAGATATGGGGTTCTTGGTTGTATTTTAAAGAGAAGTTGCCATTCCAAACAAATGTATTTCTTAAACCGCAGCNCCCCCCCAAACATCTGGCAGCACTTTCAAAACCATAAATCTCCGAAATGAACTCATCATTTACGGCCCAATAAACATTTTCCAGTTTAAAATGAATTACTAACGAGTTTACGGTGTCACAGGACATAAAAGCAGCCGTGTGGAGCGGCCGTTAAAAAGCTGCTCTCAAAGCAGGAGCTTCACGCTAAAAACCCTGGACGGGACATTATGTCGGCAGCTTTGAGCATGGGGCGGAGGCTCATAGGACGCAGCCACGCGAACAGCCGTGAGAACGGATTTGCGGAAAGGGAGACTTGGGGAGATGGTCTCCAGCCACAGAGCTCAAAGGCCCTCCACGGAGGCTGCGAATCAAGCCCTGATCCAAGCTCCTCGTGAGGCAGGAGATGGCATCCGGTGGAAAGCAGCACCACACGCGCCGCCGCTGTTGGGATTTCTATTTTTATTTTGTCGGAAATTCCTCCCAGCAGCCGGCCCCTGGCTCTGCGGAGCCTCGCGGTCCGAGCCAAGCAGAGAACCACGCTGGGCCAGCTGCGGCTCACATGAAAAGCAGGGGGCGGGGAACACCCCCTCCTGGGAGGGTGACACTCAGGTTTGCAGAGTGATGTGCGCATCGGGGAACTACAACTCGGTACATTAGTCTCTCAAAGAGCTCCTGGCACAACAACGATGCCCTGAATGTGAAGCACTACAAGGAGCCTTTCTATAGGTGAAGAAGATGAAAATGTCAGTGCAGATGTTGCTGTTGATACAGCTGTCAAACCCCTCGACACATACACACACACACAGCCTATGTTTTGCCCTTATGTAATGTGTAGGGAGGGTGGATCATAACAAAGCGCTCAGAGGTTTTATTCCCATTGTCATCTGTACCCGGTCCAGGAGTGTTAGTCTCACACTCAATTACTGATAAAGACAAGAAAGTCTTGTTTTTGTCACCAGCGCTGCTGCTCTGCACTTGCCAAATGCAGGATTTCAGCTTCAAACAGTGCTGTACAGACAAAGCCCCTAGACAACCCATCTGTCCTGCTCGAAACAGGAACAGGACCCAAAATGCCTCCACCACCGAGAGGTGCAGTTTCAGTTAGGACCCTCTTCTTCCGAGCACCACTGCGCTTTCACACACTCCGACAAATCATCTGACACCCCACCATCGTCGTTCTCATCTCCGGAGACCGTACCGGTCAGTCTTCTCCAAATTTGTCCAAAAATTTTGTTAAATTCTCTCACTGCGCCAGGGCAGGGGAGGGGTACCCATAACGGAGCAGTTACAGCGCAGTATCAAATTTCCCCATAATGCCCAATAATTGCATGTAAATCAGATTCGCAGAGCCCTTGTTAATGAGATGGTGTGTTAGCCTTACTGCCTCTCCGGGGCGAAACCCTTCATTTCATTCCCATCATTGTAGAAAGGATGCCCCCCCCCCAAGCGTGCACCAGCAGAATGGCCTCTAATTGCCGCCTTGGAAGGAGGGGGCAGACGCAGGTCAAGCCGACTCTTGGAGATTTGGCGTTTCGGGCCACAGGTAATCTGTGGCCGAGTCAAGGATGATTCCAGCTCGGGCGTACCGAGCCGTGTCTGGGGATGAATCCGAGGCCTAGAAACCCCTTTGGACACACTGAGGCCTGGTTGGTTGGAGCCACAGCCAACGTGATCCAGGCAAATCCCCAAAATCCAGAGACCACACAGGGTCACGTCAGCACTACAGATTAATATTTATGGCAGTGTCCACGGGACAGGGCCCACAGCAATCATGAAACCCTGCTGGGGATCTACCGTGATTCGGATCTGCCTTGGAATCCAGGAGGATCCGGGCCACGGTGGAGGTCGAGATGGGGGACGCCACCACGCCCCAAGCTCCGCGATCAACCAAGCACAAACGCGTCTGTGCGAGGGAGCGTGAGATCGGTGGGCGGCCGACCGGCGTGACGAACGCTCGTGCCGACGGGCAACTACGACAGGAGAGAAAAGAGCGCTGGGGCTCGTGAATAAAACATGGCGAGCGTGTGCAGGAACAGAATCGTCACAGCGCTGACCTGTTTAGTGACAGAGGGGCTGTCGGGTACCCCTGGCACGCGCATGCATACACACACACACACACACACACACACACACACACACACACACACACACACACACACACACACACACACACACACAGGAGTAGCAGAAGGGCAGAGAAAACGCAGGCCGCAGCCCCAAGCCAAGACCCACCACTCTGAGACGTGTTGCACAGGATGTGACAAATGTCCTGGAGTCAACCACTTCCCAGCAGTCAGCAGAGTCCCGTGAGCTGATGACCGACAAGACTCAGGGCCGCCATTTTGAAACGGCCATTGGCCTGACTGAAAATTGACCACAGCTAAAACGTGTGAAGATTGAGATGAAAGTTGCCTGGGTAGACAGGGTTCTCGCTGGCAGGTGGGTCTGCCTTCTACTCTTGGTGCAGGCAGGCTGCCGTGCGAGTGTCTACAGAGAACAGACACATTTGTAGACAACTGTTTGGCCGCTGAAACCTAATCACTGCTCACAGGATGAATTTAACAAGGAAAATTGATTTTGCCTCAATTTAGTTAAAATGCACCAGAGCATGAATGTAATTTTACTTATAATTGAGAACGTGTCCGTGGGACTGTTGCATCAAGCAGACAGTTTAGTGGTGTGGAGATGAGAGGCAGCCCTCCGTGCCCAACGAGAGAACTGACGTCTAAGGTCAGGAGGGAGTGACACAAACAGACCCCACTGCCATTTCCTCGCGCCATCCTGCTCACACGCGGCTTGGTTAAGGTAAAAAGATGCCAGAGGCCCGAGGAAGACGGCTGGGAAAAGGGTGCCAGAGAAGTGAGGAGAGCTGCTGGAAAGGTGCTGGAGGACCAGGAAAAGCTAGAAAGAGGTGTCTGAGGTCTGAAGTAGGGAGCAGGAGGCATGTTGTCCTCCAACAAGCTCCAACAGCCTGTTTCGGGCCAAGGCTGCAGACCAGCAGGTGACAGGCGCTCAGCAGGATTAACTGACTAAACAGTTGTCAAATCACAGCAGCTCACTTCCGGTTACTTTGGCATTTATTGCTACTATTGTTAATGCTTTCAATGCACTTTTGCACAACGTGAGTCCTTACACTTCAACCACTTGGTGTGACTTTCTACAGACGCAGCTCGACTTCCTTCATCAAAGGTACAACAGCAGGGGTCCTCCTGGTACCCGAATTAGGAATACATGCCACAATCCCAGTACCCTAACTCCTCGGCTCCCAACTGTCTTCGGGCCGTATGTATACCTGCAGAGCGATCCTAATTTTTTTTGCCCACCACTGCTCCACCACACGCCTACGCTGAACCGCAGTTTTTAAGAATGAAGCAGAACAGAAAGTGGTGGGGCCGTCTGTCCGTGGCCAGGGTATTTTTGTCTGCTACGTGTCTTGGGGCGGAGACACAGTAGGAAATACGAGCTCGGCGACCCAGTCTGACAGCAGGGAACCAGACTGTCACAGGTCCACTTCGCCAGTGTTACAACACCAAAATGGATCTTCATATCACATTCGGCAGTATAGGTTATTACACCCTTGGGCTATGGTTTCCAGCACAACTCCCTGGCCATCGGGATCGAGTTGCCACTCTTGCCCTCCCTCCTGCCCTGTCTCAGCCTCGTCCCTCCATGGGGAGGTGGAGGACACACAGAACTTCCCATCTCGCTGGCAAATTTTCTCCCAGTGACAGCCCAGGTAAAGCTGGTGAACACTGGTAGCCTCTGGCGACGATTCTGGTACGGTGGCATCGTGGGTATAGCGCTGGAGCCTCGTAGCTCAATTCTGGCTCAGGTCTGTGTGGAGTTTGCATGTTGTCCGTGTGTTTGCGATATGTGTTATGGGAACTCTACCCGTGAAGAGCACAGAAGAAACTGCTGATGCCGTCAGTGTTGTGATTGAGTGAAGAAAGTGAATGGCATCAACTTGAGTTTTTTTTTTTTTTTACTGGAAAAACTGCAGCTGAGCCCAGCATTAGAGCTCACCATGACACTTGCGTCCTGCAGCCATTCCCTTCTGAGTTCATCTCCTCCAGAGCTGCACCACACACGATCTTCCTCTTTAAATGCCACGCATGCATCTCAACCGTCAAAGTCGCTGCTCTAGATGTTGACCGTCCCCACAGCTCAGCAGGAGCGCTGTGTTCCTTTACTTCTGGCCAGTTTGTAGTGCCACTCACAGGGGGTCCCACGTTAAAAGGCCACCAGTTCTCGGTTCTGACTCGGATGTGGTTAAATGACCTACCTCTGTCCCTCAGAACTGCTGAATCCCTTCCAGCGTTCAAAAGACTCTCTGACCTATCTCCCTCACAGCCATCTCCTGATCTCCTAACAGCGACGTAAATGAATTTAGCACCATCTGCTATAATCATCTATGTACTCAATGTTTGATTGTCATTTCAAGTCTGTATGGAACAAATAAGCTGCACTTCAAAAATCAAGTCTCTTCATCTAAGCCCTCTGCTGTAAAATCAGTTTTATTCACTCTGAGCTGTATGTCACTTATAAAAAAAAACGGCCAAATGCATAAATATAAATGTAAATGTTGACTCCAGGAGACAGAATGTTTATTTTTTAGGTCATAGTTCCATCACTGATTTAAAAGTTATTTGACCAGGTGACCCCCTGTGAGCATCACACTGAAGTAGCTTCTCAGACTCTCCTGCTGGAGCACCACACACCAGTGTTGAGCACATTCCAAACAAAGGGGTAACATTACATTAAATAAAAGCAGTAATTTGATTTTGAAAATTAGCCTTTTGCCAGAAATTATTTCAATTTCTGTGGCTGTCAACATTTCTTACACACAGTGAAACATGATCCCACAATAAAAAGAGAAGTGTGAGGTTTGCTGATTGCATTATGGAGTAAAACAGATCACTCTGGTGGTTCTGAATCAGCCCGGGGGACCCGAGTCACTGGAGTGGTCTTGGAAAACGTCATAATGGATCAAGCCGGTGGTCCTCAATCACCCCAGTGGTTCTGGGCCACTCCAATGGACCTGAATCACACCATAGCAGACCTGAATGACACTACAGTCCTCCCCAGTGGTGGTCCTGGATGCCCCCCCCCCCCGCAAGCTCCTACCTCGCGGTGTTGAGCAGCGGATGATTGGTTCCCGCCAGGCGGCGCACGTGCATGGCCACGTGGCTCAGCTCGTCGCTGAGCAGGCAGCGCAGGCTCATGAAGGACGTGGGGTATCCAACGATCTTCTCAGCGTCCGACACCACCTTGCTCCAGTCGGAAGGACTCGGGTTCGAGAAGAGACTCAGAGTCCTGTGACAGATCGGGCCGAGGCGGAACGATGCCGCACGAAGTAGCGCCATGGCAGAGATCGATCTCCCAACTCGAATCCCTCAGAGTCCATGCAGCAATACACCGACACTGATCTCAGAGGAAATCTTCTTTAGCTACAGGTCCAAGCCCAGCCACCCGGAAATAATCACATGTGTTTAAACAATAAATATTAATTTACTGCTTAATGATCACTCCGGTATATCCGTCGGGGTCTCCACGTGAACTGTGGCATTTCCTCCGAATCCAGCCACTTGACTCTTGAAGCTAATTCCAGTGTAGCTGCCGGGAGCAGAAATTAAAAACTATAACCTACTGCTTTATCATTTTCCTGGTGAAGAAAGTGCTGATTTCGGGGTACCACCACACACTCCAAAACCTGCCGGTCGGATATCACCGCATTCCTACGGACGCCGCCATCTTAGGCAAGCCGGAAGCCGGCATGTCGTAAAGGCCCACTTTGGCTGTACATAGTAGCCGCCATCTCTGACAAACTAGAAGTCGGCATGTCGTAAAGGCAGCGGCGCTTAACCTTCAAGTCGCCGAAGTTCTGTGGGAGCGACGCAGGGTTTTGCGTTCGTTCCAGCGACGTGCTGTGTGTTTTGTTATGTTGGTCACGCATTCATTTGTATTATACGTGTGTTCGCACGTACATCAAGAATATTATCACGCTGAAACTTGCCAAGGGAAGAAAGGTGAAGGCTCCAGTTTGTCAAAATCCCACATTACTGCTTCTCTCTTAAAAACTAAACATGTACCATGACTCCGCTTTGGGAGTTGAATCTGAAATCTTTATGTTTACAGTTTGAGAAAATTCTTTGGTGAAGGAAAAAACAATGAAGTAACATCCCCTGAACCCTGTTGGTCTCCTTATGGGGACCAGTGCTGTCTAAAATAAACTTCACCTGAAGTGACAGCCAGTACTTTATGAATATGAGTTGGTCCGTTTGGACGTCCTGTGTTGATTTTTGGTTCTTATTTATATTATTAATATGTGTATCTGACACCCTTCTCCAAATTCATTTACAGTGATAAGCTACTGACAGTGATTTACCTGTTTATACTGTATCATTCCAGGGTAAGTACCTTGACCAAAGGTACTGCAGCTGGATGTGGGATTCAAACCCCAGTCCTTCATAGCCAAAGCACCTGTAACTACAACACCATCTGTTGTCTGAATGGGTGGACTGCTGGAGACAGGTACACCCCGTGACCATCTCCTGGTAGAAAGTGGTGGGAAATGACCAAGCCCACCCACCCACACACATCACATCACATCAGTGTCAATTCCCACACTTCCACTCATATTTGTTTTGGTGTTGACTGTGAACCTCCGTTGTCATCATGCGAACGTGTGATTTATATCCAATATTACCGGTCGTCCAGCACACAGACCCTCTACTTTGGCCCATCCCTCTTGGACAGAGAAAGGATGAGTCAATGCCCCCCCACCCTGCAGCACAGCTGACCCAAACAACAGCTGCTTTGTCTTCCACATTTAATAAGTCTTTTGCCCGAATTCTGTACCGTGTTCTGCGCATCAACGCCTGACAGTGACATTCACCTCTGGAGACAGAGCTGCTCAAAACAGGAGGATCACTTACAGTACCTCGCACACACGTGTGAGTTTCACTCCAGCGCCCTGCCGGCGCAGCTGGTGACACAGTTATTCCCTGTGAGAATAACTTTTCCTCCTTTCACAGTGAGCAGATATGCAGCAGATTGCCATCATTCACACACAACTGCTGTAACCCATCAGACCATAATTGTCGTTTCTGCTAACAAAGAAACGTCCCTGATTATTTCTGACAAATTATGAAGATTATGGCATCAAGCAGAATGTTCCGGGTGCTCCAGTGCACACTTTTAGACCATTTAACAGGTTGTCATTCAAACATCTTTTTTCCCCCTGTGATTTAACCATCTGTACCCCGAGATGGACTGGTGTCCTGTCCTAGGTAGACCTTGATTGGCTTCACGCCCTGTGCTTCTAGGAAAGGCTTCTGACGATTAAGACCCTGATCTGGACACGCGTTTGAGGACGGGGGAGGGGCTGGTGAGTGATTTAATCTTCCAAGGTAAAACTCAATAACACCAGAATGTTGTTTATACTGTTAGTGGCCCCTCGCTCGGTCCATCGACCAGTCTGTGTGAGTTTATGTGTTGCGTCTGAAACCCTGTTTCCTTGAAATGAAATATCCATTTGGGGAAGTTGTGAGACAATTAGGGATTAAACAACAAAATCAGCAATAGAAATAATCAATAGTGTGAACTGGTTGAACATACATACTGTGGAGGAGGGGGGGCAGCGTTCTTCCAGCGAGCCAAGCATCTCCTCAGATGAAGTGAAGAATAATTTGGAAAACGATGCCTGTGTGCTTGAGTGTGAGTGTGTGTGAATGTGTGTACGAATGTGTGTACATGTAGCTCACACCATGCCTCCCAAATTCTACAGCCAAATCGACCGTCTGTTTGCTCAGCATGGGGGGGGGGGGTTTCCATGCACTGTGTATCTTTTACACATCCGATCCTAATTATGCCATTTAAGATGATGACGTCACCGTACGCGGCCACACACACACACACACACACACACACACACACACACACACACACACATGGGGTGATGAGCGAATCTAATCAAAGCACACTGACTGGGAGGAACCAGGCCCCCCCCGGAGTCTCCATATTTAATCCTCCTCTGCAGAAATGTGTAAGTTCACTCTGAGGGAGGAGCTGCTGTTTGGTGGTTAAACTGGACACACACACACACACACACACACACACACACACACACACACACACACACCTTACCTCATGCCAATAATAATTATCAGTGCATTACTTTCAGTCCTGCACTTGCCACCGTGTTTGTCTGCCAAAAAGTTCTTTAGCACTTGAGGAGCACTTTAATTTCGGGTGTCCGGGACCACCGTGGCACATGATTGATTATTAATGCTTGTTATTGAGTATTATTGATTAACGTTGAGCAGGAGCAATACGGTGGTCTGACTACAAAGCGACCACATTTGAAATAAACTGCACAGCAGGATACACTCTGCTTTTCAGCAACCAGGTGTGTGGGAAGTCAGGACCCCGCGGCCAGCCTGATCACACCGACACGCATTCATCTCCCGGGGCGCTGTTTGGTCCGCGTTTGTCAGAAGTCGTGTGTTCGGCTAACTTGCAGCGGATGATTCTGGTCCTGACGGTGCTCTTATCCCAGCTGTTTTGCGTATCTTCTTAATTCGCTTTTGTGAAATTACCCTCCGCAGGAAGTTTCCTAGGCCTGTTTGCAAATGGAAATGTGCTGCGAGCGACTCGAGGCGCCGAGGATGCGGACATGCGGCACTTTGGCCGCCCCGGTCCAGTCCAAATCTGCAGCTTTTAATGTTATTTGTCACGAGGCCCAACTTGTGTTTATGGTTCGAATTTCTCTGTACACGGGCTGTGCTGGTAAAAGCTGTCCAATTGAATTGGTTGCAAACTAATCTGGTTTGAGCAACGTAGCAGCCCCGGTTATATAAGGCAAGCGGCCTGTTGTGGCACTGCATGTAAGATGATCCGTGGTGGGATGTAATTGTTTATTGCAGGACAGTGTTTGACTGCCCTTGCTGGGCTGAGTGTGTGTCGGACAGTGTGTGTATCGAGGCCCGGCTCTGTCGTCCTGCTGATGCGGGACGGAAGCAGAGGACTTTGAGGCAGGGTGCCACACCACTTGGGGGACCCTGGTCCTGCACGCTGCTTTCGGGAACAGCGACGCCAGGCGGGACAGAGGCCGGTCGAGAAGGACGTGCG
The DNA here is from genome assembly GCA_900497675.1 of Arapaima gigas. Classification (NCBI taxonomy): domain Eukaryota; kingdom Metazoa; phylum Chordata; class Actinopteri; order Osteoglossiformes; family Osteoglossidae; genus Arapaima; species Arapaima gigas. Next base: position 102,878 of record UFQX01000618.1, read on the forward strand.
GCACCAGTCGGGCAGCTTTTCGCTGTTGACGGGGAAGTTGCCAGTAATGAAACTGATGAACGAAGATGGTTGTGATGATGGTGGCAGTCTGTCCATTGGCTCCCTGTTGCTGCACTATGGCTACAGCCCACAAGACTGCTAAAGGATCTGCACCCTGAAACCTGCAGGACCCCGAATGAACTCCCTGTGTCCTTCAGAGTTGCTGAATCCCTCCCAAAGCCACTTTGTTCAAGTGCATGTTTCTCCTGATCTCCCGACAGCTGCACGAATGAGTTCAACAGCATCTGCTCTGACCATCTATGTATTTGCTGTTTGAATGTCACTGCTACAGGTAGCTGCTTGAGGGATGCGAACCAGCAACATGGTGGTGTCAGACACACGAGCTGTGCTGTGATCATCCTGTCTCTGTCTAAAGCTCTTCGCCTGCTGTTAATGCACTTTGAGTTGGATGTCAGTTTGGAGAAGTATGTGACAAATTAATAAATGTGTATCTCAGTGTGTTGCTGGAAACAACGCGTGTGTGTTAGTGTGAAGTGTCTGCAGCACGTCCGTTAGAGGTGAAACCCTGGTAATCCAATAGCCAGATTGGTTCCACTGGGTAAAAGCAATGGCTGCATGTGAGAGAAGTGGGCGAGGTGCTGCGAGTGCAGTCAGAGGAGCACATCTCCTCAGATGTCACGTGAAACTCATCACATGTGCTGCCATGTTCCTCTGTGCGGCCGATTGGGACCCAAAGTCTGAAAATTCAAAATAGTCATTCTATATGTGTGTGTGTGTGCACTGCATTCGCTCGGGAGGGCGGGGGGGGTTTGCGCGGGCTCCAGTTGCACGCTCCTCCGTCCACACGTTCCTCTGATGGTCGGCGTTGAGATGCGGCTTGTTCTCATTTGTTTCTTATGGAAAATTGTGTTTCCTGTATTTCGTGTTGCTTTTCCGGGAAGCACAAGGCCACGGGGGTCTGAGGCACCACTCATTCACACGGGACCGAACCCCGGGCCTCCGCACGACCTCCCGTTGGACATTAATTGATAGAGTGTCAGTGTTGGTGTTTCTGCAGGGGCACCTGCACACACACACACACTCATGCACGTGAATAGGAATGGTGGAGACGGGATGTTAGTGGAAAATGTGAATCTGTCACAAGCTGTTTGGGGGACAGGGGGCTGGGATGTGCAGGGGCCGCAGGGGGCCACACAGGCTCCTGGCATGTGAGTGGAAACGGATCCGCAGAGGATGGGAGGAAATAGCCTTGGTGGGACGAGCTCGGCGTGTTGGGTTTCAGGCAAGGCCCCTCCTCCTTGGCTGTGGTGTTCTGGAGCCCTCAGCTGCTCGCCAGAACGAGCTCACACCACCCCACACACACACACACACACATACACACACACACACACACACACTCTCTCTCTCTCTCTGTCACAGGCAGGCGCGCGCACGCACACACACACACACACACACACACACACACACACACACAGAGGCTCGCACGCTGGAGGGCGGCAGGCAGAAGATGGCTGACTGCGCAGGGCATCGCAGCCCTTCCTCGGCAGCGCGGACCTGGAGCAGGGAGCAGGCACCCGCACGGCGCGCGGCCCCACGCCCGTGAAGCGCGCAGCGCAGGCGCGCGCCATGGCAGAGATGGAGAAAGAGGGCAGACCCCCCGAAAACAAGCGGAGCAGGAAGCCGGCGCACCCGGTCAAGCGGGAGATCAACGAGGAGATGAAGGTGCGTGGGGAGACGGGCGCGTGTCAGGAGTGGGGTGCGCGCGGCGAACCGCGACTGCCTTTGATCCGCGTGTCAGGCGCGCGCTCGGCTTTGTCTGCGTGGCTCTTCACGGTTCGCGTTCGGCCGTGATTTAGCGCTGGCTCGAGTAACGAGGAAAGAGTGTGTCACCGAGGGCTCTGTGCGCGCGCGCGCGCGCGCGTGTGTATGTGCGCGTGCGTGCGTGTGCGTGCGTGTGCGTGTGTGTGTGTGTGTGTGTGTGTGTGTGTGTGTGTGTTGTTGTTTCTCGGTGAAACGAGCCCGCTGACAGCTGCTCTGTTCTCGGCCCCCCGCACGTCTCGCTCTGCTGTCACCTTCCCCCGTTTCTGCCCTCGCGCCCCGCCGTCACTCCGTGGGAACCCTCTCCCTCTCCCTCTCTCTCCAGCTGTGGTCGGGCGCGTGCACCAGATGTGCGCGCCGCGGACCGGACCGGACGGGGTCTGCCTGCCGCTCAGCTCGTGATTCGGGCGTTCCTGCTGTCCAGGCGCGTCCCACGGGCTCCTGGCGCGCAGAGACGGCCCGGAGTGCGGAGCGCGCGAGGGGAGCGCGCGCGGCTTTGTCTGCGGCGACGCTCATTGTTTGTACACACCGGCCGTGTGGGGTGACAGGCTGCTGCACGCGCCTCGGGGGGGGGGGGGGCGGACGTCGGCGGTGCTCGCCGGGATTTGTGCTCGGCTGGGGGGGGGGGCACACCTGCCCTCATGCAAAGAACCGAGGGGATACCTGCCCCAGCTAGGGGGGACGTTCTCCCTATGCATCTTCATCACCCTCATCATCGCCATCCTTCAGCCACCCTTCCTTCCATCATCCACCCTGGTCCATCTAGAGACGGACCCGCAGCGGTCCAAACACAGTCCGTGACGGCCCCCTGTGGCGCTCGGATCAATCGCACCCCGAGCCGCTGCTCCTCTCCTCCGTCACGCCTGTCTTTCCTGAAAGGGGCATTTCCTGGCGTGTTGTTGTCGGTTGCCTTGGCAACGAGTCAACGGCACGTATTGTTTATACTACATAAATATACATTTGAACGTCACAAAAAAATGCCCGGGTGATTTCAGGTTTGCAGCCGGACCCGGAGAGGAGTCGCGGTCTTTTGTTCGCACCGTGTGGATCTTAAGGGTGCAGAACTGCGATTTAACTAATTTTAATGAGAGCACGTGACGTGCGACCCTCGGCCGACATAAAGGGCGCCTGTTCCCGGTTCGCGCGCTCTCGTCTGTTTGTTTTGGCGTCGCTCGAGTCCGGCGGCGGTTCGGAGAGAGTCGAGTCTTTTAGAGGGCGTGTTTGTCGGCAGCGGCGCGAGGCACAAACACAACGTTGTGCGAACGGGAGCGCGCACGTGACTTCTCCCCCCCTCCAATGCCACAATGAAATGGAATAAAACGGGTAAAATCCGGCAAACGTTTGCTTGTTTGTTTGTTTGTTTCCCTTTTATTTTTTTTTCCCTTCTGATCCTGTCAGTTTGCTCCTTGGAGACATCTGGAAAGATGCGGCCGGGTCGCGGGTGCGGGATGTGAGGGACAGTTCCACACCAGCTTGTCCCCAAGTTCCAGTTTCTCCTTGGAGGCCAGAGCGATCGTGTCCCCCACCTTGTCGTCATCAGTCCCGTCACATTTCTTATGAACTGCAGACTTTATGCTTATGCCACTGAGCTGCTTACTGTATTTAATGTTTTGTTCATCAGAGGGTCAGTGGTAGGACCTCATGGACCTGCTCTTTGTACAGTGGAGGGACCGGCATAGTCAGCGCTGTACGTAGAGCCAAAGGCACGATACGCGCTACTGTCGTTAACGAGTCCCCGTTACTCCGAGAGGCCGTGGGTTCAAATCCCAGATGCCGTGTGACATGAGGCCCGCGGGACCTCGGTGACACAGAGGACAGGTGCACAGCTGCCACTGCGCCCCGCTGCCAACACCGCGGGAGGAGAAACGAGAGTTGGCAGTCAGGCGCGGTCGATGCCACACGGTGGCCAGTCCCCTTCATCATGCTGGAGGGGTGCGCAGGGCCGGGGAGCGTCAAGCCCTATAGTGTAACGCTCTGACTGGTCGCCAGCACTTACCATCTCCCGCCAAGCTGCAGCTCGTGGACCAACTAGGTGTCGAAGGGCCGTGTCCCTTTTTTGCCTCCCTCTGTGTGGCAAAAAAAACACAAGCTGATGACCAGTCTAATAGGACTCACACACGTGGAATGCAGAAGATGTCCCAATGCGCTTTTAAAAGTCGCTTCTAGGTTAGCTGTATGTTTTGGATTTGGCCCAGACAATACATGAAGCATATATAAATTTTATAATCACATATAAAAATTTATCATAAAACATTTGATATAAATTTTCCATTCCTGGTGCGCATTACAGTGTGATCTGTCCCATGTGTGACACTGTGTGTCCATGTGTGTCACCAGCCAGGAAATGTGCCGCTCCAAACTTCCTCTTGGATCCCACCCATCTTTCTTGCCCTGCCCAGCTGTCCCACCCACTGCACCCTACCCTGCCACAGCCCATCCGATGACCCGCCCCCCCCCCTGCTTTGCTCAATCTCGTGAGAGCTGCTTTTCCCCAAACCTCACACATCCTGAACCTACAGGTGATGTAGCGGTTAAGGAACTTCAGCCAACTCAAATGTTACAGGTGTAGAATATCACCTGCGCATTTTATCATCGGGTTTGCTAAGCAAATGAGTAGCGACTGTATTGTTCTGTCTAGAGTGGCGGGAGTTCCTGCAACACATGTAGGAAACGGGAGCTGGGGGGGGGGGGGCTTGGTGTCAGAGGGGCTAACCCCACCCCCGTTGCCCACGTCACAAACCCTCCACCAGCTGTCCGTCACACTTTCATACATCCATACAGGTCGAGGCCAGCCCCACCCCCCTTCCAGTATGACTGACCCCACACCTCCCTTTCTCACCCCAGCGTCCCTTCTGAATGACCACCAGGACACAGGTCCAACCTCCAGGGCCTGAGTCAGGCTGCACTGATGGTCCGGTCATCTGCGGCCGTTTGGACGGCTTGTCAGAGTCCCGCCTTCTTTTAACATTGTTTCAACGTTGTTTCATCATTGTTTCAGCAGTTTCGACCGTATTCCAGTTTTGTTTCAGTGCAGCGCCAGTGCAGCAGAACCACCTCTCCAACACGAGTGACTGAAAAGACTTCAAGTTTGTTTGAAACGTTTTCCAAAAAAAAAAACCCGAAGTGTATTTCCCCCCTTGCTCTCCTTCTCTGTCTCTCTCTCTTCTTTATTAAAAAAGAGCAAAGAACACAGAGTGCCCTTGAGAAGGATCATACCTAGAAAAACCAAACAGTCTGACTGTGTTTCCTTCATCTGAACTGCTTTCATCTGGACCACGGTAAAATAAGCCGTGGTAAATAATCGGGGGAAAGCAGGGAGAAAGGAATGTATACAGCACTCTGCAGGCCGGGCTGTAAAAACTGTAACTCGAGCGGCAGCCTGGGCTCCAATATCAAGGCTGGATGGTGGGGGGAGTGAAAGCGGAGCAGGGAGAGGGGGCGAGGGAATGGAGACGCGGCCCTGGAAAGTGTGGGGAGGAGGCCCCTCAGGGAAACTTGGCCAGGGATTAGGGAATTTTATCGTGGTGTACTGTGACCTACTCCGATTTCTGCCCACACGGCGTCGGGTTTCTGCCGGCCGCACTCGGCCCGGTCCCCACCCTGGTCACTGAGAGAAATGGATTGCTGAAGAGATGGGTTGTTTCGAGGAGGGTAATGAAAAGGACAACTGTGCTCCAAACTCTTCAGAGTTTCTCCATGTAAGCAGAAGAAGGTGTGCAGGACGTTGGAATTCTGTTTAACCGTTTGTACGAGCGCACGCTACTTCCCCAGCTCTCCTTTGGGTGCCATTAAGGCGTATTGATTGTTTATGGCATTTGACTGGACACAGGGGGATGTTAACAATGGGGTGGAAATGTTGACCCAGTCTGGCAGCCAATGAGGTTGACGTGTTGCAAAAGTCTGGTTGTCAGTTACGGTGAGGCTGAGCCCCGGGTTGGTTGACAGATGGGTTGAGATGTTGCCCCAGTCTGGCTGTCAGTTGGGTTGGGGTTTTGCCCCAGTATGGTGGTTGGTGTCTGTAAGCCTGCCAATATTAGCCTGTCCCCACATTGTCCCTGCTAGCTTTTGTTTGCTAGCCTGTCTCTGCTAGCCAGTCTGTTGTTCATTCTCCATTAGCTCGTCTCCACTAGCCTTTCTCCGTTAGCCTGAGTCCGCGGCGGTTTGACCCCCCACCGCTGCCCGTTCCTGCCCGTATAGCGCTCCCTGCCCGGCTGCAGGACTGGATTCCACACATCCACACTCTTTATCTCCTGCCTTTGGGAAGCGGCACCGTGACAAGGGGTCGGAGGGAGATGCAGGCGTAGGAGGGGGTGCGTTGGACACACAAGCATTCCACGTAAAGCGTGGAAAAATGGGAGCGTCATAGCTTTAAATTTTACGTGGACTCACACCAGTGCGTGATGGGATTTTAACATTCGCTTGCCTTCGGATCTGTTTAACAGGAACCGACCGCTTTGCGCTCCCGCTTGCAACTAGTGAACGGCGTGGAAAAATCGGGACCGTCGTACACCGAGAGCCACGCTGCGGCTCCGGCAAAGGCAGACAGAGCGATTCCCCGCGTGCTTCGCGTGAACCTGCCGCGCGTCTCCCCAGCTGAACACCTCTGATGTGCGGCAGCACACACGCGTGGCGCGGCGGGCAGCCCGTTCACCGTTCAGCCGTCACAACGGGGGACGCCCTGGCTGAGTTCCCGCGCGCCGTCGGACAGTCAGAGCCGAGCGACCGGGCCGACCGGCACGCGGCCGGGAGCCAATCGCTTTCCCAGGGAACCGCGACGATCCCAGTTTTAGAGATAAGCTGAAGCGACTGTTCGAGATCGCAGCGACGGTTCCTTCGCTGCGTTTTGATTTTCCGGTGCTTTTAATTTCAGTCTGTTCCGCTTTGCTCTCTGCGCACAAAGCGCTCTGTCTCGATTTGATTTGAATAGGATTTAGTGCGTGAGATTGTTCTAAATGTGATTTAGAGAAGTAAATCTCCTGCACAATATGGGAAGAGATTATGGAGCAGATCTGATCGCCGAGATCCGCCGTGCCAAACCCCGCTCAGTTTGACTGCGCTGTGAAAGTGGTCGGCAGCAGATGGCTCTTTATACCCTGATGTGTTCATCCTGTGCACATTTATTGTACTTTTCCTCTTAATTTGTTTAGCATTAACAGATGCAATAATTGTTAGATTGGATCTGTGTGGGACTCACTGAACTTCTGCTAGCATTCTGGTGCTTGTGGGATTTTGCACTGTGTAGTGTAATGTTATTAACGCGCCTGTTGTTAACTCTTCGTTTTTTGGACCTCCGCACCGGTTTTGTGCGTTTTTCCTGTGAGCCTCACTGTGGACACCTAGTGGTTGAAGTGGGGAAGAGCTGTTGCGGATGGTTTTGGGACAGTTTCACGTTGCCAGTGGAAACTCCTCATTTCGCACCCCCCCCCCCCCAGGTCCGCAGAGGTCCCCACAACCTCATAGATCCACCTAACCATACAACACCACCCGCTTTACGTTTCAGTCTTCTGAATTGCGTAGGGGCCAGCAGGTGGCGTAGTGGTCGGCACCCCCTAATCCCCCCCCCCCCGAACCCCAAGGTCACAGGCGAAAATCCCACTCCAGCTGTTGTAGTACCTTTATTTAAAATACTCTTACCCTGAATCGATACAGTCGAAAATACTCAGGTGTATAAATATGTAAATCAGTAGTAACTTTATTCACTTTAGAGAGAAGTGTCACCTAGATGAATAAATGTAAATAGCTAAATCCGTTGATGAGATATTTTTAATAGTTTTCTGCGCAATTTAATTTGTTTATTTAACAGCCGTCATTCATTAACCACGTGTTGAGGTTTCGGCGGAGGGCTGCTGTTCTCAGGGTGCTGGGATGTGTGTGCCATCCAGTCCATCGGGGGCACTGCAGACTTTATAATGTCCAGTAGTAACTAATGGCATTTAAATCGGCACAGGATATGTCCTGAATAGAAAGTAGAAATATCAATGTTTTACCGATCAATTTTCTTCGGCGTCACAGCTGTTTGAGTTGTTCGGACAGGGACACGTGTTTGAAATGGTCAATGAAGAAATGTGATTGAAAGGTGATGGTCATCTGCAGTGACGTCCACAGATGCTTCTTAGCGGACAGAAACGAAACGACATGTCCGGGTGAAAATCTGCAGTCCAGATGTACAGCAGAGGTGTCTCCCCTTTGGGCCGTCCCGGTGTTCCCGCATGGCGGAGTAGAGCTCAGTGTCAATCGGGGGTGTAGCTGGAGTGGGGCATGTCTCCAGCGCCCAGACTGCAGCGAATCACAGCTAATTACACACCTCACACCCCCGGTGACTCTTCTGTCACGGCAGGAGACGAAAATGGCAACACAGAGCTCAAGATGTGTTTTGCAAGGATTTAATGGACGTGGGCCGAGACGTGTGGAGGCCGATCGGCAGCTCTCCATCTGGAGCTGGAGAGGTTGTTTGCTGTGGGATGGTCATGTCACCGCGTGAGCGACGTGCTAAAGGTTCCCCACTGGGGTGCGCTGTCTTCTGTGGGTGGGTGTGAAGCAGAGGATCCCATCACTCTGGTTTTAAGAGGTTTATCAGCTTTGCTCCACCAGTTCGACCGTGTGAGTGTTTCTTCTGTGTCTTATGCTGATCGTCCTCTGCCTGAGCATCTCGAACTTTCCTCTGGCTCATTGGGAGGTGTTAAAAGTTTCGCTGAAGTTTCACCGTATCAGATCTGGGTCTGTGTTGGGCTCAGCCCACCCCACTCCCCCCGCGAGGGTTCAGGAGAACCTTCCGGGAGCACGTGCAGCTCCTCTGCGCGATCGCGTGCTGCCAGCGTGAAGGTCGACGTTGCGTCTCGAGACGTCAGGACGCGCCGGTGTTTGTTGTCTGGCGCAGCGTGGTGCAGGTTCAGAGCTCCTTTGCAGCGAGACAAAGTTTCCTTTGTGTCCGAGCGAGGAGATAGTTTATGTCGGAACAGAGCGAAAGTTCTCAGTTCTCGTGTTCTTCGCCTTGGCAGGACGTGCAGTCCCTTTGTCTGGGGTGTACGGTTACAGGAAGCGGGTGGGGAGGCTCCCACTTTGGGCTTTGAGGGTGCGGGGAGAGAAGAGGTCATTCCTCAGGTGACAGGTTCCGGTGAACCTGTTCTCCGTGTGCCCTCCTGGCAGGGACATTGTTGCGCCCGGGTTCCCCGGCCAGAACCTGTCTGCATCTCAACCTGTTCTGTCTGCAGACCTTCTCGGCATCTGGCAGACAAACCTGTTGAGATGAACACATTGGGTTGGGATGGTCATTTGTTGCATTTATCTACAGTACGTCACAGAGGAGTCTGAGACATGAAGGACGTCCTTTTGGTTCTTCTGCTGGGGTCGCCGAATCCTTGCTGCCCGTGCTGTCTCGGCCACAGTCCGTTTCAGTGTCCACAGTGGGTGTTTGGGCTAGTGGTAGAGGCATCCGCCATGCCTCTGAGCTGCAGATGGAGGTGGAGGCAGGGCCACGTCAGCGAGACCCACGAAACATTGACGTGTTTGGCATTTACTGCGAGGCTGTTAGTAGTGCGTGTCCAATTCTACATGGACCGATTCTGTATCAGTTCTGATATGATTCTGAAACTGGATTCTGGACCTCTCTAAACTTGTTCTCCACTGTTCCTTGACTTGTTCCTGGTGGAATCTGGATTCATCTAAACTGGATCCCTCCTCATTCCACACTGGGTCTAGACGATTTCTTCTATTTCAGTCCAGTTAGTTTTGGAGCAATTCTGCAAGGATAGTGTGCAAACTGAGGCCATTTTGCCAGGTTTCCATTCGTAAAGCACCATACAACCTGAAGTCCAGGCAACTGTAGGCAGAGAGTGTGCTCTGGCAGAGAAGGAAATCGCACTGTATTATCCGCGAAGGGGATGCAGGGTGGATTGTGGATCAGTGCTGGTGTTTGGGTGCTGGTGTACCTTCACGAGCCACTGAGTTACCTATTACTGTTTGGCGAATCAGAGCTGTCGGTGTCTCCCTTCCCTGCAGAGCTTTGCCGAGAACACGATGAACGAGCTGCTGGGGTGGTACGGCTACGACAAGGTGGAGCTGAAGGACTCGGACGACATCGAGATCCGCAACTACCCCGACGGCGACACCCGCCAGCACATCTCTGTCCTGAAAGGTGAGGACCGGGATCCAAACTGTGTAGGTAGTGGTAGAAAAGGCAGTACTTGGCCTCCCTTCATCTCATCATGCCCCAAGGCACTGTCATCCTCAAGAAACACCAACGTTCCCATCATCCCTCGTGGTCTATCATTGCGTTTGGCAACCTGAAGGTCTTCCTCCAGAGCAGCAGCAATCTCTCCCGGCCTCAGAGCACCTCCGGCTCTTTCAAGTCAACAGGCGTCTTCGTTGACCAGCGCCTGCGGTTCCTGTCCGCAGAGGAGCATGTCTGGGACACAATGGAGCGCTAATCCCTGGTGTGCAGCAGAGATTAGTAATGAGAGATGCAGCAAGACGCGTGGACAGGGGAGCCTCGGACCCTCGCCGGTGCGTCCTTGTTTAGAGCCATAATTACATTCGGGTGTGGAACAAAACCTGCGTGCAGATTACAGCGTCGCCCATTGTCCACCGCAGTCCCTGTGAATGGCGAGATTAGGCGAGAAACAATGAGGCCCTAATTAAGTAGCTAATTTATCTCAAATTGCATAAAATTGTTGAGGGCAAATTGCTGAAATGTATTTCTTTAAACAAAGTGTTGTGTGTTAATTGGTTCTTCTTCTGCAACCGTTTGGTCCCGTTGAGTTTCCTCTCTGGACGACACAGGTCTCGCGTTCCCTGGTCTGTCCCCCCCGTCCCCCCATCGTGGTCCCTCAACCTCCAGCCGCCCCCTCCTGTTCACACGCGGCGCTCAAAGTCCGGGATTGTGCGGTCTTTTGAGGAGGCACGAGTTATTCGAAAAACGCTAAGGTCTCCAGTATCGATGGCTCCACACGGGGAGACAGGTACATTGTGGGGGACGTAAAGACGTAAGTTACTATCGGCACCTGTATAATCAGCATGCTTAAAATTTTAATTTCCAGACAAAAGCAACACTGGTGTCAAATCCAGGCTGCTGCAGCTCTCTTCCGACATGCCGTAGAGGTGTGGGATTGTCTTCGGCTCAGTTTTACTCGCTACGGATGAATAAAACAAACGCCCGCGTGTCGGTGTCCTCCCCACAACCTGGGAGAAGCTCTAATCGCCTGCCAATTTGCATGCGAGGTATTTGAATATTTAATTTCTCCGTCGGGGTAATGGTTCGTGAAAGGATTGTGTCCTGGTGGAGTCCGCGATTGGCCGCGGTAATTTTCACCTCATTAGCGGAACGCGTTTGGGAAAGAAAGGACGGTTGCCATGGTTACGCAATGCCGCCAGATGAAAAAGGAAGAGGGGGGAAAAAAAACGACTAAGTATCCCCAGAATGTTGTTAGGCTCTTGCTGGCGAAGCTGAGGGGGGCTTTGATGGGTGGGGGCGGGGGTGTGGTGCACCGGTCTTTCTCATCACCCTCACATGCGCCAACGGAGGACAAAGGACACCGCAGGATGTGAGAACAGCAGCTTATGCACTAAATAACTGCATTTAAACAGTTTTTTTTTTTAATTTCCCACCCAGTTTTAATCATTCCCAATTCTTTGGGAGACGAGGTTCACAGTGCCCCCCTACGTCTTTTGACTTTTTGGGCAGCTATGTACTGGTTTAACATGATTAGAGGTGTTTTTTGACGCTCATGGTTAACCTGTTGTTATTTGCCCTCTGTTATTCGCAGACTGCTGTCGTTGCACTGTTCTGGTCGAACATGCGGTGGTCACTTGTAGCGTCTCTTCAGGGTGGAGATGCTCAGAAATGTTCATTTTGTTATTTTAGGGTTGTACTGTGGCTTTGCCGTTGGTCATTCTGCTTTCTGCTGATCTCCTGGACTCTTCCTTTTGCTCACGTGGTACCTACAGGATACTTGTTTTACAGCCACTGGGAAGGAGTCCAGAACTGGAACGCTGGTACGTCTGGGGTGGACCTGATGACATGAGCGCACAGTTGGGGTGGTTTCCTGTGGGATACTGGGAGGACGACAGCAGGAAATGGGCTTTGTCACTCTGGGGTTTGCAGACAGTGCTTACCCACAATGCTCTGGGTCTTCAGGGTTGGCGCAGTGCAGCTGGAGTGATCGCTAAATATCCAGATGTGAATGTCGCTGTCAGTGTAGATGTGTCTTTGCAGGGTTCAGATGTTTAACCAAAGGTCCCAGAGACGACGTTCAGTCCTCGTGTATCTCCTGCAGAAAACTCGCTGCCAAAAGCCAAGCTGCTGGATGAACGCGTCGGGTCCCCGACAAACGCCAACAGCTCCCACGCCACTCCCAGCTCGCGGAACGGGACGACGGAGCCGTCTAGCGCACCCTCCTCTTCCTCGACCAGTGCTAAGGAGCATGGGAACATCCCAATCATTGTCCCTCTCATCCCGCCACCGCTGATCAAGCCACCAGCTGGTGAGGAACCCACTGGTCACCTCCAACACACCTGGTCACCCCATGCACACTTGGCCATCTCCCGCACACTGTCTTTGTAGGGTATTGGGATGAAGTCTGTCGTGGACCTGCTCAAATTGGTGAATGCATACCTGTGATGGTAGATGATCTTTGTGTTCTTGTGTGAAGAGGAGATCTGTGTGGACCCGACGGAGTGTATTGCGGCTCCACCGCAGGGTTGCTCACGTCGCCAGTCGGGGACCAAACAGAGTAGTTATCGCCCAGAGAGGAGTGGAGGTGGGCTGCGAGGGGGTGTGGGGTGCTGGCATCACCTGAGTCAAGCCCCTTGGTTCTCTGGGCTTGGGGGGGGGGGGGGGGGGGG
>UFQX01000618.1:123503-149808 GCA_900497675.1 Arapaima gigas
GCAAAATCCCCCCCCCCCCCAAAACTGTCTCCTTGGGCCAAAGCATCGTTTGGTTGTCACGGCAACACACCCCCGCAATGCACCGTGTTGAACTGCTGTGTCAAGATGTGACCCAGAAGCAGCAGAGCAGTCGACTTTGTTTCACACTCAGCTGCGTTTGACCAGCGATGTCTGTAAAAATGGTTCTCAGAGGCTGTGTGTGAGGTGCGGTGTGTGTTGGATCCCTTCCCTGGGTCAGCGCTGCAGCACTTTCTATCGGTCAACCAACCAAGACCGAGAGGCAGGATGCGGGTCGGGCCGGAACTGCAAGGCGGCGGTGAAACACACCTGCTGCACGTGTGACAGATCCGCCCCTGGGCTGGCAGGTGCGAAGCAACTAGAGAGCAGTTGTGAGGACTGCCAAGGTGTGTGTGAGTCTGAGTGAGTGAGTGAGTGAGTGAGTGTGTGAGTGTGTGTGTGTGTGTGTGTGTGTGTGTGTGTGTGTGTGTCAGTGGGGCTCTGCCCACATCAGGATTCATTAGCATTTCAAAGGACTTTCTGGGGGATCCGTGCGGAGCCACCGGGATGTGTGTGAAACCTGGGAAATGTGGCGTGACAGAAGCGTGTTTGTAACAGAGCTGGTTTTTCAGCCAGGGGTGGGGGATGGGCTCTCCATCTCGTGGTCCTGTACTCCAGAGACGCACACCTTTCGCACATTCTCCACCCCCATCCTTCCCGCACTGCGTTGCCCTTATGGTTGCTGTCAAGTGTGCGGCACACACTCCCCACGTTCGGTTCTCCTTCATGAGATGCGATGAACCTGGGGCCTGCTGCCAACTTCCCGGAGCGCGTTGCCACGGTACAGTGGCCCCTGCTCCCTTCACAGCTCCCTGCTTGTTCACGTTGGCAAAGCTGCTCATCTGGACAGGAGTTTAATTCGCTTTTTCACCTTTTCTAACAGCGTTTTCTTTCACAAGCGCATAATGGTATGATGCGGGGCCCCTGTAGAGGCCACTGTAGAGGGAAACAGCTGCTGGGCTGCGCAAAGCACTCTGAGAAGGCCGAGGGGAACAGGGAGGGGCAGGAGGGTCGCCAGCGTGTAGCTGCCGTTTCCTTGCTGGTCGTTGGTGAGATGCGGGTTTTTGCCCGAAACTGGAGCCGCTGGGCATCAGGGGTCTTTTAGCCGTCTTTGGCTCAGGTTAGCACTGCCATGTTTTCAGGAGTTCAGGACGTCATCGGGAACGTGGGGGCGTAATGGTTACAGCCTCCACCTTGTACTCCAAGGACCTGGGTTTGAATCCCATCTCCTGCTGTTGTATACTTGATCCAGGTACTTACCCTGAAATGATACAATAAATTTTACCCTGGTGAATAAAGGTGTAAATCACTGCTAGTAGTATAACAGTGTGAGTCGCTTTGGAGGAAAGTATTAGATCGACACACACACACACACACACACACACACACACTCATTAGCCTGGCCGCTTGCTCCACTGCCAGGATGTGTTTGAACAGATGGAGCAGAAAAGAGGCCGTACGTGATGGTAGCAGCCCTGGGCTCCCAAGGGGGTGTTTGCTGGGGAAACTGTACTGCATTTCGCTCTAATGACCCTGTCAGCTCCAGGTCCGCTCACCCCGACTTCCTGCTCGTCGGCAGTGAAATCCCGGCGCTGAGAAAATAAACACGCAACATGTCACATTCTTCCTTATTTTTCACATTTTTGCTGCAGCCTGAATACCCCCTCCTGCCCCCGGGGGCTCCCTCTTTCCCGGGGGTTCCTCGGGGCGAGACGAGCACAGGCACATCAGCGTGTCGCCCGGGAAATGTCACGCGGCAGCTGACGGAACGCAGGCAGCGCCACCCCGGCGCTCGCGGCGAGGGGAGCACGCGTTGCCTGTCAGCGTCACGTGGCGCTGTCCCCTGCAGGGCGGTGCTGGGGAGCGCTGATTATTTCATAGCTACCAGCAACTAAAGTAGAAATGAGCAGGCAAAACTGAACGGCGCAGTTCAGGCCTGCGGGCTCCGTGGGGGGGGTAAACAGTCAATTTCTCCCCCAGTTAGAGTGTTATTGTCAAAAATTGGTTTTGTTTGCTGCCACACTCAGCCCGCTTGTTTCCTGTATGGGGGGCTGTCCGCACTCCCCAGTAACGCCCGCTCCGGGGGGGAGTGAGGGTCAGCCCGCGGGGTCAGTGGTCACGTGATGTTATAACAGCTTAATGGCCAAGCACGGTTGCACGTTGACTCGGTGACGCTCACTCACGTGCATTTACTCCAAAAGAACAGATGTAACACAGCATTACAGTGACACACCATTCTTACAGGGACGAGTACCAACGTGTGAAGAGAACAAACCAAAATTAAAACTTTACAGAATTTTACAGAGTGCAGTTACGTGCAGGGTTGTGTACAAGGAGTAGAGCGGCGGGTGTGAATAGGTACAGTTGGTGGCAGTTGAATAAGTCGGTATTTTCGGGCTTTTTTACGATGGATTTTTTGCAAAATGTCTTTGAACGAACAGCCGTCCGGTTTACGCGCAATAAGCAGCGGTGCGAATGCGTTCCCCACCACAGAGCCGTTTACGGTCGTTGGTTGTGTACAGAATCGTGACAGTATTGAGGTACTGGATTCGTGACCGCTTGGGGTTGAAAATGAATAAATGAAGGCTTTTATAGATTTCTGTTTCATTCCTGGGCCTTTTTGCTTCCAGATATCACTAACAGCGCATTTAATAATCTGTCTAATATTGTACGTCCAAGTACAACGCACATTACATATGGTTCTGAGCTGTCCAGATTTATTGTTGTCCAGCCCACCGCTGTTTTTGTCTTGGCCGGATAATCGACTGCCGCTGTATATAACTGTAAGATATGTAATATCTTAGTTGTCTTAGCTGTGTTCTGTTTATAGCTGGAAACCAGCAGTGGAATATTAATGTACATATAAGAGCAGATGTGGATTATAACGTGCGCTTCAGACACCTCGTGGAAAAAGACCTTTTTGGGCTTTGCTGTTTGAGTCCCCACGGCCCCCTGGAAAGGAGGGACTAGACCCTGTGGTCTGGGTTACGTGTTGAGCCCAGACTAGAACCTTGGAATGGACTGAAGGTGGTGAAGTCCGGCTTCACGGTGTGGAGGCGGTTAAGGCACCGCGGGGGGCTTTTGAGAAGAGTAGTGCGGGATAGCTATTGAACCATGAACTGCGATCGTACCCGGCGAGCGATGTGTCGCGGTCCGCAGAGGTGCGTTTCTGGTGGGTGGAATAAATGCGCTGTCGTGCGTCAACAAACCCTGCTGTCAGCTAGGACCAGGGGCCCACGCGGTTAAGGTAGTTCTGTCCGGTGCTGTGTCGATTCCCCCCACTCAGGCGGTTTCTCTGACGGCTCCTTCCAGGTCTCTTTGATCAGCTCCGCCTGCTCTCTTGAATCCCACACTTTTTCCCAGCATGCATTATGCTTTTCCTCAGGGCAGCAGCTCTGCAGGAACGCAGTGCCCGTGTCTTGGTGTGTCTAAGTTCCCATCAGCCCCAGGGCATCATTAGCGAGTCTGCGGCTACCTGACGGAGGGCCTCTAACAGACCTCGGTGAGCAGAGGAACGGTGCGGAACCAGAGCAGGGCTGGTGGTGTGTGTGAGCACCACAAGCTGTACAGGAAGTAGGTGTGTGTGTGTGTGTGTGGGGGGGGTGGTCTTCACACACATGTTCAGTGAGACAAAGGATGGCGCTTCATCACCGGCGCGCTTTTTTGCTGGGGGGGTTACCTGCATAGGTGACGTGTGCAGATGGAAAGAGGCTCATCCAGAGGGGGAAGGGTGCAGAGGACAGAATTGGACAATTTGGTCACGTTTGCCCCCCCCCCACTAGTGTGGCCCTCTTTACCCCCCCGTGTGTGCCAGTGCCACCATCTGACCGTGCCAGGTGCCCACTCCAGCCCCTCTACCACAGGCCTGCCAGCGGGCTCGCGCCCAGCGCACCACGGCGCCACCCACGGGGCCGGCCTGGCCGTGGCGGTGCCTCATTAGCGCCCCGCGTAAATGGGCTGGAGCAAAGCCAGAGCCCCGTAGCCCTGCTGCACCACCAAATGGAGCCTGAATAATGACAGGTGAGCGAGATGGAGCTAGAGAGAGAGAGAGAGAGAGTGTGTGAGTGTGTGTGTGTATGTGTGTGTGTGTGCCTGCAGAAAGATAAAGACTATAAACAGAGCTCTTAACTAGAAGCCCCCCCCCCCCGTCTCCAGTCACTGCAGGGGGTCCCCATCCTCCACCCAGTTGTGTTAACCTTGGTGCATCTCTACTCTGTTATGCAGTGTGTTTTTCTCTTTACTGCCTCTTTATACATTCACACTCCCTGTGCACAGCGCCCCCCGCAGGCCAGATTTCTCAAATTAGCTAAAGAATTAGCCACACGCTTCTGTCCGCATCCCCTTCTCCGCGAGGGGCGTTGCGGTAATTTTGGGACTCAGCGTCACCAGCGCGTCGGTCTCGAAACTGGAAATCCTGACGTGGAGCGTAATCCGATCAGAACCGTTCGGGGCGCTTCCTCCGCAACGGCCAGGTGCGTCTCCAGCATCTCCGCGTGGGGTCCGAGCAGACAGCCGTTGTTCCCGGAGCAGGAAACGACATCCCTCCCGGGATCGGGCCGTGACGTTCAGAGGATCGGGAGGACGAGGTGCTTAAGAGGAGACAAAAAAAGGACGAAAGATAAAATATAAGAACAAAAATGCGTGACAGGCGGGTCAAGGTGACTCACAGTGTGAGGTTTTTACGCTAAGCTGCTTATCCTGAGTTGCCCGTTTGTACAGCGGGCTCATTTTTGCTCGGTCAATTTAGGGTGATAAGTTGATGAGAGGTACTGCTGCACTCCAACACCTTCGTGAGTTCACCAGCGGGCGGTCAATGTGTGGTCGCGAACGGACCGATAATGGACCAGCAGCACGTTTGTTAGCGACTCGCTGCTCAGTGCGTTGAGCCCAACGTGGCCAAACACTGGGAACAAACAGAATCGTATGAGGGTAGCTGGGAGTTCCCTGCCATCCCCCGAGAGCACTGGGGGACAGGGAGTGAGGTGACCCTCCTCAGGTCAGGCCGGTCGTGACAGGGACCCCCCCCCTCCCCCTTGCACGCGTTTCCTCGCACCTGTTTCCAGCACGACCTGCAGATGAGTCAGTCGCCACACAGACGCCCTTTTGCACACACCTGAGCGTTCCTTCATGGAGCTGCATGCCCACTGTGTGTGTTTCACTGCTGTTACAACCCTCACCTGTTTTCCTTTTGTCTGCAACATTTACATTCCGTTTTGTTTGCTTTTGTTTGTTTGTTTTGTTTATTTCCGTTTGGTTTTGTTTTGCTGCTCAGTTCTTTATTTTGTCAGTCCGTAAAAGAGGCCGTTATTTCTCCCCCATAGGCGAGAGACGAAGATGGACACGGTGAGAATTTACCCCAGCACAGCTTTTCTAAGGACACACCAAGGCTTGTCTTCAAGATAAACAGCGATGTTCTTGTAAGAATAAAACATTTAACCACACATAGAGCTCCAGTGTCATGGCTAATGGCTAACAGCTAACAGCTAATGGCTGAGAGTAATGCTTTACTCACATGATGTATTTTCATTTGATAGTCATGCATTTGAAACCAGTTGTGTCTTCAGTGTTTCAGAGGTGTCTTTATGTTGTTCTTTTCAACTCTTATCTTGTTGCTCTTCTTTTCTTTTCCATCTTGTACGGTGATCAGATTGCATTTGTTTTTCCATCCAAGTCTCATTTGTGTTCTTTACATTTTCATTCTGCATTTTGTTGTGTGATCCAGGTGTGCATTTTACAGCCTGTAGGGGTTGTCAAGTGAATGTAAGTACCCCCCCCCCAAAGGACCCAGGGCCTCACCCCACTTAAGGACAAAGACTACTGTTGACTATGACTGTCTTCACCCCATCCCACCCTACTGTACCCACAATCCTCAAGAGCAAACAAAAACGGTCAGAGCCAGATAGACTCTTGTTAACTTAGCATAGCCAGGACTTCTGTGTGTGTGTGTGTGTGTGTGTGTGTGTGTGTGTGTGTGTGTGTGTGTGTGTGTGTGTGTTTCCAAATCCACCTTTGTGCATTTGCCGCTGGGACAGCATGCCAGGCAGGTGCCTGCATAGGTCCAACAGGATGGTTATTAGCTAAATGCCCAAAGATTCTCAAAAATAAGAACATGTCCTTTCTCCAGGGGTTTGGACACACAACCTTCCGATTACAAGTCCAGTCCCTTTAGCGCCAGGCGTTTAACTGGAAAGTTCTCAGGACTCGTTCACAACCGGGGCAACAGTCACATTTTGATCAGTGGTCACATCTGAGTGTGGGGTTGATGGTCAGAGGTCAAAGATCAGATAGCCACATGGCCTGCAGTTATGCTCTTATTGGTCAAACCCTGGGACAGCTAGTCAACATGTGTGATGAACTAGTTTTGTGTGTGTGTGTGTGTGAGAGAGAGAGAGAGAGAGCCTGTGTCCATGGCCTCCCCCATGTGTTTTCATTTAACGCTAGATGCTGTATAACACCTGGAGGGGCAGGTTCATTAAAACGCCGGCCTGCTGCGTAGTTCCAGTCGTATCGGAGATGAGGGCAGGCTGACCGTGCGTCACTCTGTTTACCGTAACACCGCTTGCTCTTCGGTGGTCAGTCATCACACGGCAGACGCGACATCCCTGACCGCAGTGTCCGCCCACTGGGGGCTCTTTAACATCATGTGGATTGACAGTTTCCCACACAGCTGGGAGAACAGGTGGTGGAGGGATGAAGGGTGTGTGTGTGTGTGTGTGTGTGTGTGTGTGTGTGTGTGTGTGTGTGTGTGTGTGTGTGGGGTGGGGGGGGGGGGTCAGCCCAGTTCTGCCCAGCTCTGCCCAGCTCTGCTCACAGCGATCGGTCCCGTCGATTCAGGGAAGCCAACAGCTGCCGTTAGCTGCAACAGCAAACATCAGTGAGCAAAGAAAATAACTGCATTAGCGTGAGGTGGAGAAGCACCGCCATCCACAGCGCCCCCATCAGTCTCCCTTGCGGTGGTAAAATTGATGGTCCCCGTCACACAGAGCAGCTTCTTCACAGCCCTCCCCAGTTTCTGCCCCTGGTTGCGGTCCAAACAGCCCCTCTGTGGCCCCTCCCCCATCCATCATTCCTCGACATGTCCACCAGGGGACAGCGTGGCCCTGACTCCGCCTCTGCTGACAGTAGGGCTGCAGCATCTCTCCTTTCTCTCCCTCACACACACACACACACACACACACACAGACACACACACACACACACACACACACACACACACACACACTTCCCACAGTAGTGAGATGGTTGCCACAGGTCTCCTCGTGCAGGACACACACCGGGCTGTGGGGAGGTCGCAGCCCACGCTGTCCTGAGATCAGGACTTAGGGATGGAGGGACTCTGTCAGAGCTCATGCTGTCCTCAGTGGGACACGTGGAGCGATGGAGATGGTGCGGGGCAGATGGAGGTGTGAGAAGCAAACAGCGCCCCCCTGTGTCCTCTTTTCACTCGCCAAGAGTCCACAAGATCCCCCACACCCGCGTGTCCATCTCCTCCCAAGGCCTTGAGCAGCTCCACACACACAGATAGGAGGCAGCCAGTGTGTGTGACTTACTGTGATTCCACCCATTCTGTGTTTTATACGAGAGGCTGCAGTGTCACCATATCTGACGCAGTTCAACGACGTTAACTGATGTTTTTGCTGTAACACTTTGCGCTTAAATTGCAAGGTTCATTTGAACAAAAATGGGAATAATTGTAAATCACCAACTGCGTGTTTCTGCATGTGTCTCTGACAGTCGTTGTGCTGTGTGTTTATCAGTTGTTTTCCTGTGTGTGTGTGTGTGTGTGTGTGTGTGTGTGTGTGTGCGCAGATGACGCTGCCGCTCCTCGGGGGTCTTTTACACTCCGCTGATGGATGTGTGTCGCTGAGGACCCTGACAGTTGATTAATGCCTTAATTAAGTCTCACGAGCAGCTGCCACTTTCCCTTTGAGCTGCTGGGGAGCTGCAACCCCAACACATCCCGGGGTCCCGCTGGGTTTGGTCCTGCAGCCAGCAGATGGGTTACAGGCTTATGGACACCAAAGAGAAGAGGGACATAAACTGTCCTGGATGTGAGACAGAGAGAGAGAGAGAGTCAATTTGCCCAAACCGCAGCAGTTCCTCTCTGGGTTCCCGTTCACACCACATCTTCCGGCCCCCTCTCGTCCGCGCCCCCGCTCCACAAGAGAAAACTAAATGGCCTGGCATCTGTGGCTACGGTGACACCCCCCGGGGAAGCGATGGGGCACAAGGACCAGGCTGTACGTGGGTGGCAGCGGGTGCTAATCGCCCTCCGCTGACAGGCTGAGGTGTTAAACACACTGAGAGTGTTTACGTCCTCCTTCGGTCACCCCACAGAGAACACACACACACACACACACACACACACACACACACACACACACACACACACACACAGCTCTTTTTAGGTGGAGTGTGTGTGTACATTTTTGTGTCTGCAAAACTGTCTGTGGGCTTCTGTGTCTCATGTGTCTGTGTGTGTGTGCGTGTGTGTGTGTGTGTGTGTGTGTGTGTGTGTGTGTGTGTGTGTGTGTGTGTTCACATGCTCTGCTGTCCATTCTTTTCCAGGTGTGTGACTGGTGCAAACACATCCGCCACACCAAGGAGTACCTGGACTTTGGGGCGGGAGAGCGACGCCTGCAGTTCTGCAGCGCCAAGTGCCTCAACCAGTATAAGATGGACATTTTCTACAAGGAGACGCAGGCGGCGCTCCCCGGGGGGCTCTGTGGCCCTGCGCACCCCTCCTTGGACAGCAAGCCAGAGGTGGGCGGGGCTGTGCAGCTCCTGACTCCCGAGTCCTGGAACACGCCGCTGAGTGAACTGCGTCGTCGCGCCCCCTCCCCGATAGGCTCCGCCCCCGTTGCCGGGCCCTCGGGATCCAGCTCGGCCTCCCCGTCAGATCCGGCTGCCGGCCCCTCGTCCTCCTCTGGCAAGATCCCGACCCCGGGACCCCGGCCCCACGAGAGCCCGACGCTGCCGCCCGCCGTACCTGCCCTTCACCCGCCCCTGGGCATCCCACCTGGCAGCCCCCCCGTGGTCATGACCCACCGGGGACCTGTGCCGCTGCCCTTCTTTATGGAGCACCAGATGATCCAGCAGATGCGGCCGCCGTTCCTCCGAGCGCCCCACCCGCCGGGCCCCAACAGCCCGCTATCCAACCCCATGATCCCGGGCATCGGGCCGCCACCCCCGCCACCTCCCCCGCCGCCGCCGCCCCGGACCTTGGGCCCGCCTTCGAGCCCCATGCACCGGCCGTTGGTGTCGCCGCACCTCCACCCTCCGGCCGCGTCCGGCGTGCCCCCTCACCCGGCGGCCCACCTGCCCGGCCTGTCCTTCCCGCCCATGAGCATGCTGCCCAACGGCCCGCTGCCTGTGCCACCCGTGGTGAACTTCGGCGTGCCGTCGCTCGCCCCCCTGGTGCCACCGCCCACTCTGCTCGTGCCCTACCCTGTGATTGTGCCCCTGCCGGTGCCGGTCCCCATCCCCGTGCCCATTCCGTTCAGCCCCAAGGCCTCGGGCGACCGTCCGGGTGACGGTGATGCCATTCCCAGCGCGTCGGGGGAGGGCGGCGACTCCAAGGACCCCAGGCTGTTCTCCCCGGCCCCGCCCCAGACCGAGGGCGGCGATTCCAAGCAGGGGCCGTCCAGAAACAATGAGCTGTCCCCAGAGTCCTGCGGACACTCCTCCGGGCCCGAGCCGGACCGCAGTGCCATGGTCAACCTAACCGTGAAGGTTGAGAGCCCCGGGAGCTCGCGGGTCGCCTCGACCACGCCACCCACCACGCCTCAGGAGGGGGTGATCGACTTGACACTAGGACGCAGATCGCGGCAGCAGCAGGTCATCCAGCGGGCGGCACCGAGCGTGCAGATGAAGGTGGAGCCTGAGGTGCAGGCCACGCCCAGTGCAGCCTTTCTGGGCGAGGCAGGGGTGGGGCGGGGCTGTGGGGATGAGGACAGAGACCCTTGCAGCCCCCTGGCGCCCGTAGCCCTGCCCTGTGGGGACCCCGCCTACTGCGCCGCCGCCGCCACCAGCGGAACTCCATCCCACGCCGCTCCCGGCCCGCCTCCCGCTATCGGAGCAGAGCCTGGTCCGGCCGCACCCTGCAACGTCATCGTCAACGGCACCCGGTCGCCGGACGGCCACACGCGCAGAGCAGCCCCGCCCGAGGACCCGGCGCTCAGCGAGCTGGAGTCGGTGAAGGAGAACACGTGCTCAGCTGCGCCGCGGGACACAGGTAAGAGGGGCCCTTTGGAGGAGCCGGGGGCCGGTGGGGACAAACAGGATGCCCGCCCCACCGATGAGGACCACGCCTACGCCCTCCCCGTGCTGCCCAAGGCTGGCTGTGTGATCCAGCCCGTGCCAAAGGCCGCAGACAGGACCCCCTGCGACGCCGCCACGCCCCTCGCGGCCACCGGACCCGCGGAGCTCGAGCCGCCGCTAAAGAGGAGGTGCCTGCGAATTCGCAATCAGAACAAATAAGATCCAAAAGGTTGGTCTCCCTGCACACCTGCCCTTTGCACACCACCCCCTGGGGGGGCGTGTCTGTAGCGCCATGGCCAGCGGCACCCCGTGCCCTGTCCCCCTGCCTGCCCCGCTGCCCCTTCGCCCGTCCCCGCGCTCACACCCACACACACACACACCGCGTGCCGAGGTATCCCGGGAAAGCAGCGCGGTTCTTCTGGATTTGTTTGAGGCCACCGGAGTGTGTGGAGCTCTGTGTGAAGAGCAGAACTAATGAGAAGCAGCCAGATCGCTGTGTGTAACTGTGTGCAGCCGTTGTGTGTATTTAAAAGTGCAAACTGCGTAACTGAACACACACGGGCCTGAATGTCCGTTTGACTGGCACACACTCAAATTTGCAATAGATATGAGGATTGAGCAGGTTTGCACACACACACACACACACACACACACACATACACACACACCCTCGTACAGCACGCACCGGGTCCTGTGTCATATGCTCTCTACTCCTTAACTACACACTCTGCGCAGAGTCCACCGTGAGCTCGCCTTCCGGGGACAGTTGGACCGAAGCCTCGGCTCCAGTGGCCATTTCTCCCCTGTTTTCTGTTTTAGCTGTTGCCTAGCAACCGGTGCTGCTGCTGCTGCCTGGCTGCCAGTAATAACCACAGGAAGCCCGGGCTCCGCTCTCCTGTAATCCGAGCGCTCGGTCCGACTCGAGTGACCCTTAAAAAGCAGCTTTTCCCCAAGGCGACGAGGCCGCCGCACTGCCCTGCCTCTCCGCGGCGGCGCTCGCTCGGGTTCGAAACCGCAGAGCAGTTCAGTTCGGGAGGGGCCTGCGAAAGGGGTTTCGTTTCAAGCTCTCTTTCCGCTCCGTGTTTACTTTACTACGGTAACACGAGCCGCCCGCATGGGCATGTGTGCAGGAACACGCAGCTGCGGCCAGGACACGGCCTCCCGCCAGACTCCTGATGGGTTTAACCTGCACGGAGCCCCCTCCCCCCCCACACCCCACATTACAGACTCTTCCCCATCAAGTCATAAACAGTAATCCTGCAGGGGTCCCGCGGCAAGAATCGAACAACGGTCCGTTACACCGCAGCCACCGCAACTGCATCATCTCCAAGCCTGGGCCTCTGAGCAAGTCTCTTAGGTGGCTACAGCACGCAAAGAACTAACTGAATAACTAGTGCCTACCCACCCTACCCCTAAACCACAGGCAGCAGGTGGCAAAGCGGTTAGAAACGTCACCTTCCAGTCGAAGATTTGGCTGCGGTGTAGGATGAGGGTAGATGGACTCGGGGCAAGGGGCTGGGGTGGCGTGGGGGAGGGTTAGGGGCGTCGTCTCAGAGGGGTTCAATTTGTGATGCAAAGATGGCCCACATGAGGGCGTGTGGGGGGGGGGTCTGGCTGGTGGGGAGGGGGGGGCGACAGCACTCATTAGCTGGACCAGGACCAGGAGATTCCAGTCAACCAACAGCGAGTGGGAGGAGCGCTGTGGTGTTGCGAGGACCCTCAAACAACTGGGGGAGGGGGGGGGGGGTTCATAAACAGCTGTCGTGTGCTTAAATTAAAAAACACAAACTAAAGGAGCTTCTTTTACCTGTTTCTAAGCTTTTTTAACGGCATTTCTGCAGGCAGGAGTGTAAACGGCACGATAAAGACAGCTGGCTTTATTTTATTAATCGTTTTTATTGCGGGTGTTTATTTTCCTAAGGCCGAATAGCGGGTTTCTGCCGCACGGTGCCATTACGCAAGTTACGCTTCCTGGAATCTTCTGGTCTGCCATCCAGCTCTTCGTTGTTTCTCCTAGGAGTTTTGCGGTCAAAATGCTGCCATTTGACCTCAGCCACCCCAGGCTGCACCAACTCATGAGCGCTGCCCTGTGGAAGCAGCTCCCTTGTGTTCCCTCTGTCTATCTGGCGTGACCTTTGCCCCCCCCCCTCGTCCTCCTGTTTCTCGCTACAGCTGTGATGGAAAGCAGGCTCTCACTGACGGGATGAGGACAGATGTGCCACGCCTAGTGCCAGAAGCCCCGCCCCACCATACACGACACCAGCGACACCCGTCCCCCCACACCCTCCCCGTCTCCGACACCACGCTCCTGTCGGCAGTCATCGAATCCCTCCGTCTCGCCCTCAGTGTCGGACAGAGCCCTGATTTGAGATGCAAGCCCTTCCAGGCCACAGTGCGCTCGCCGGTCCCGCGAACTTTGACCTTCGACCAAGGTCACGCATGTTCCTCTCGCATGGAGTCGACTCACCTCATCCTAGAGACATTCCTCGTCCGCCTGCTCCTTGCCCCGCCACACCCCTCTGCTGACGATGGACCTCGGTCTTCTAACTTCCACTCCTACCTGGACCAAAAAAAAAAAAAAGCTGAGAGCAGCGGTGGGGGTCTGGTGACCCAGGGTGCGCCCCCTAGTGGCTCCACCCCCACAGTGACTGAACCTGTGGATTCCTCCCAGACGCACGGGAGCTTCGCTCGAGGCTGAGGGGGGTGGGGCTGCGGCGGCATCTCAGTCGGGGCAGTTGAATCACATCAGGATCCCTGTGGAGGCGCCACTTTGCGGGTTCCTGGGTGGTCTGAGTGCCAAGCACATTTGGAAGATATTCGCTCTTCTTGGTTTGCCTCTTTCACCTCATAGAGACCCCACCCACCCACACACACACTCACACACACTCACACACACACTCACTCACACTCACACGCACACACAACCGCTGCACCCTGTTCAGAACCAAGTGGCTGCAACGTGATCCACGGGGAAAGTTCGCCGGGCGTCTTTAAAGGAAGGGGGGAAAGACAGAGTGATGAAATTTCAGACGTCCACCACGTCCTCCTCGACCCGCTTCCTCAGGCCGCGCGTGATGCTTGGGACGGTACGGATTGGGTGGGCGGGGGGGGGGGTGCTCCTCGGTCCCATTTTACCATTTACTCGGCCGGTTTTCAGACAAACGTGCAATGAGTTCCTCATCCACCGACTAGAGGACTACAGGGTACCGCAAAACTCACGTGGATCTCACCAGCAATCTGAGGCGGGACGCAGTCAGAGCCCCGCCCACTCGAGAATCCAGTTCGACGGTACGATCAGAGCCAGCATGGTGACATCACGAGAGCTCCAGCCAATCGGAGGAGCACGACTTCCCGAAATCAGGTGCTAAAATACGACCTTTGCGACGGGTGTTGGCGGAGGGGGGACGTCGGCCACACGCCAGTCTGCGGAATAAATCGGAACTGTCAGCGCAAAGCATCGGTCAGCAGGCGGCCGCAGTCTCAGTCGCCGCTTTGACGGAATATTAATCTGCATACTTTAGACATATTAATAATCCATCTAGACGCTTCACGCCCCCCCGAACGCGGTCGGCTCCCACCGGCGGCAGCGATATACCTGCGGTGGTGGGGGGGGGGGGGGGGGGGAAAGGGTGAGAAAGGATTCATTTTTTTAATATAATCTGTACAACAGATTTATTATTCAGTAGAATGGAAATTTTATGTNGGGGGGGGGGGGGGGGGGGGGGGGGGGACAGAGTTTGGCGTAATTAATTCAGCATCCAACGTGATTTATGAGACCAACACCTGTTCTGAAATTTCACTTCCCCTATTACACTTCCCAGAATGCCCCGGGGGAGCGGCGGGCCATTGTGACCGCGGCGATCGTCGATGCCAAATGTCTGTTGCCGAGATTTATTCCGAACACAAGTCGAACGACCTTGTCACTAAAAATAAGGCCGGGAATCTATCAGTATTATAATTTATTCGTCTGTATGAACGTAATATAATTGTTGTTCAATTAATGAGCGAGGAATTGAAATCGCAGCCGAAGAAGGATCGTCTTTTGAGTCGCTGCCAAAGCTAATTGCACCGAATTGAATATTTGGCCGAAGCCGAGCCGGGTCTCGTCGCCGGAGGAGCGTTACTGCGGTCCTCCCCTCTTAATTTAGGGTCCCTGTCAGGAGCGGCGGCCGCTGTGTCGAAGGGTCGGAGGTCGCCGAACCGGCGGGGGGGGGCACCCTGCAGCGCGGGGCGTCCCGCTCTCTCCTGGGCCCGGCTTTCTACTCCTGGATGCCAAATAAAGAGTGTGGTAACCTGCACCCCCCCATCCCGGGACACTTAGGTTTCATGCTGCTTTAATTTGGGTTTTTCTGCATCTAATTGTTACGCATGTCGTCGTTCTCTTTTCAGGGCCGCGATTCGAGCCACGTTTCGTTTTCCCCTTTCCCCGTGGAACTTTTTTGGAGAAACTGAGTCCGTTGCGGCTGAGGGTGTGTGTGGGGTGGGGGTTTCTGTGCCCCGGGTGCCGGTGTCCAGTTACGGGTGGTGCGGGGGGGGAAGCGGGCTGGCTGTTCGAACGGAACCCTGAGCCCGGCGGGTGCCGACTGACAGAGGAGCCGGGAGGGGGGGGGCGGCGCAGGTCGGCCCTCGATCCGGCATCCCGTGTTTTCCTGCGAGTCCGGCACAGATTCCGGGGCCAGGAAACCCGAGAGCGGCGTTCGGGTTAGAGACTGTTGACTCAGAGCCGGCGGTGAAACCTGAACCGCGTCGAAGGTCTGCCGTTTAGCAGCACGGTGGTTCCCGCCAAAAAGGGGCCCTGATGCAAACACTCGTCGTTCCCACTTGTGGGACACGACGGACAGCTCGGAGACACACGCTCACACGCTCGCCCGAACACGCCGAGACCCCCGAAACCCGCGAAGGAACTCGCGAACATTGTTTACGTGAACAAAGCCAAGTTTGTTTCGCCGCCTTCGATGTGTCAGCGGCTCGTGTTTCCGTGCCGACAGGACCCGCCTCACACAGCTGGCTCAGGCGGCGCCCGCATCTGATTGGCAACGTGGTTCTAATCACGTTACGCCGTCGTCAGAGTCGCCCCCCGCGTCAGGAGCGGTTACTGTGAGCGCTGCGGATCGGCGCCTCGGGGACATTTGGACGACGTGCAACTCGTGCTCAAGTTTGTTTTCACTCATGAATTTGAGTAACAAACATGCCTGACCCAAGTGTGTCACGGTCTTACTCGACACCCCCCCCCAGGGTTCATCCTGCAGCAGGGTGGTCTCTGCAGGGCAGAGGATTCCCCCTCCTCCCACAGGGGGCTCCTGTCATACTCAGCCCTTAAACATTGTTTCCACGGCATCCAGGATGTCAGTCAGCTTAGCAACAGTTGACACAGGACCCCCACCCCCCCCGGCACCCCATAAACACGGTGGCAGCCACTCCGGGCAAAACCCACCTTCGCCATAAACACGGTGGCAGCCGACCTCCACTCAGACCCATAAACCCACCGCAGGGGTCAGCCATCCCACAGGCTCAGCGAGCTCCAGGTTGGGGTGTTTTGTTGGCGCCATGGTGACCACCCACCCCCACAGAGCCCCTCTGTCTCCGGCCACCTGGGACTGGCTGCGCAATCCGAAATCTGCTTGTTTTTTTCATAAAGTGGGAAATTAATTTTTGGACGGCGCAGAGGGGAGGTTGTCGGAAAACGGCTTTGGAGCCGTGTGAGGGTTTGCGTCAACGCGACCTTGTCGGCTGCGCGGACCGATTTAACCCTGAAACCGGACGCCTCTCCCTCGCACACGCGGGGTCCCGTTTTAACAGCAGCTCCTGCGGTTCCTTTCGTCACGTGTCCCTCCAGTCTGGACCGCGAGGCGAATGGAAACGGTGGTTTAGTCGCTCCTCCCAGGTAAAACCTGTTAAACCTGCTAACCGGGGAAGGAAGTGAGTTAATAACCTGTCGCTGTTACGGTCGCGGCACCAAACACGGCCAGTGAAATAATATCCCACAAACGCAAGCAGACAAACTCCATTCGGGTCCGTCTTCCTCCCTCCGTTTGTTCCGCGCCACACGGCCTGCTGGGTAACGTGCGCCCGTACCCATCTTTCTGGCTCTTTGATCTCTGCTGAACCAGAGCGTCACACTGTGTTTGTGGAGCACAATGGAGGGCTGACTGGTCACACACACATTTTCAAACGGCACCACGTCCAGAAAGCACACAGGGGGGCCGGCAGCCGAGACCGAGCGCCCGACTTCTCCGCGGCAGACGGTGAAGCTGCCTTAATTTTTGCTTGCGTGCTCCACGGCGACGGCGACGCTCGATGCTCCTTTCGTCCGGGAAAAAAAACCCACTTTATAAAAAAGAAAACAATCAAAAAAAAAAAATCCAAACAACTTTGTTATCTTGCTAGTGTTGATGTATAGATGATCAGCTTTTCTGTGACTTGTATGAAACCCCTGTATTTTGCTAAAGAATCACCCCCCCCTCCCACACACACACACACACACACACACACACACACACACACACACACACCACAGTCCCACTCTGCCCCCCCACACGCTCCCTTTACATTTGACCTTGTGGTGGACCTTTTTTGTGTACTTGCAGAACATTTTATAGTATTATTTATTAATGACAAGTGTTTGCATTTGCAAATGAATAAAAGAAGACGTTTCCTGGGCAGAGTAGTTTGGTTGCAGCATAGTTGCACAGTCAAGAATGAATCTCATTTCTCTTTGCTCGCCTGTGAGGAGAAACGGCGGAGACAGAAAAAAAAAACCCTTGTCTTTTTATTATGAAACTGTTACTATAACTTGTCGCCGAGGTTGCTTTAACAGTCGGTTTTTTGTGTTGTAACTGTACTTGTTTTTCCCAGTGAATTGCTTATTGAGACTAATAAATAGAGGCGCACACTAGCTGGGTTTTCTCTGCCGCTCGAGGCCTCGTCCGTCTTGTCTGTGTTGTAATATCCACTTATTAATAACCATTTTTATACATCTTTCTCACATCGTTACAGTAAACCCACATTATACACCCCCCCCTCCCTCCCTCAAGGTTGGCTTTAAGATAAATCTGCTAAATCGTTTTTCTAGCAAGCAGCGATTTTAAACGCTGGTCAAGACCGCCCCCCCATGGCGGCCACCGGCATCCACCCGCATTCAAAAAGTGACAATAAAAACATTAACGTTCCACTCAAATCTGCAAATTCACAGCTGGGACCGACCGCACTTTGTTTGTTTGTTTGTTTTTTTTTCTGTAAGCTATGAGTCACTTTTTACTCAGTGAGTCACAGGTAATAAAAGCTTAATAATCCCTAAATTTATTGGCTGGACTGGTTTCAGTAAATATCTCAGCTGTAGCTATAATAAATTTCAAGTACTTTGCAAGACACGTTGTTTGAATATTTCATTTAAGCGGCAACAAAATCGCTGTGAAAAATTAAAAATCCCCTCCGCTGTTCCGACTTGTGCAAAACACCTAATGTGAAGAAAACGTGTAAAACCATCGTTTATCCTGACACCTGGTCCTAAAGTGACCTTTTTGTTTTTCAACATTTTTGAAGAAGAGGTTGAAAAGATAAAGGAAAGACCTCCCTCACTGCCGAAATCCTTAGGCGATACAACACAAAATAAGGCAAAATTGTTGTCTTTTATTATTATTATTTTATAGCGAAGAAAAAAAAACACTGAACAGTGTGGTTTACAAGTGATTCTGAACGTGTGGATCTTCAGCCTGGATTTAAAGGTGTCCAGAGCAGTTCTGATCTTCTGGACCTGGTTCCGAATTTTCCTGCTTTCTGAAAGATACGGGCGGAACTGTGCTGGTCGGCTGTATAAACGCTGTCGGGGGCAACCCTGGGGGGACACCGCACAGCCCCACCGAGGAGAAACTCTCGTGATGCTCCCAGCGGCCGCCGCTCCTGCTACCCGGCGCTGTCATCCGCGCAGCTTCCTCGTTGGGGTGCGGCTGTGACATTCCAGCACAATCTCTGCAGCTCCTCCCCGACGACAGGATCACCGCCGGCCTGGTTACCAGATCCACTGTGAATAACTCGTCTGTTGTATTTTAACCACCTTTTCAAGTTAACTGGTAACCGGCGCGCCGCTGTCAGGCCGTCAAACCTCCGTCCTCCGCCAGGGGGCACAACATCCCGAAAAGCTTCCCTCGTGTTCACCGCGCGGCACGTGACCGCCATTCCGTCACAGGTTTGTTAGACCAACTTTTTTGCGAGTTGTGAGGAGAATGTTATAGAATGAGACGTTTCTGGAGATTTATCGGTTATTATCACACGAATCGTTAATGACATCGAAAATGCGCCTTTTTCGGTGTTTATACCCAGGCAGCACAAAAGTGCCAAATATTAATTCGTGACTCAATAAAAATCATGAGGAAGTGAGTGGTTCTGATTTTTTATTGGAATAATTAAACATGTTTATAACAAGAAGCCAGAGAAATGAGTCAAACAGCGGAGTCCCGCAACGGACTCACACGGCACTTTCGCTGTTTGGACGCTTTTTTGACTCCGTTTAGGTTCCTGCCTAAAGGGGGGGGGGGTGTCCGGCGCGCGCCGGGTTCGAGAGCGCGCAGTGGCGAAGCGGAGGATTCTGGGTAAAGGAGAGAAGCGCGGGGGCGCTCGGAGCTCACGGGAACGCGGAGGAAGCGCGCGGACTGGACGCGAGGACGACCCCCCCCCCCCTCCCCCCTTATTCGCAGGCGCGCAGAGCGGCGGGAGACAGCGCGAGCCCCCGGAGAGCGGCGGGAAACGCCCCGGTCGGACAGCATGGAGGGGGCCGCTTAGGGCGCGTTCCCTGAGAAGACACCCCCCACGCCGGGCGCGCGAGCTGGAGGGACCCCCCCGGGTCCTTCTCTGTTTGTGCGCGCGCTCTCGCTCGTGTGTGTGTTTTTTTTTTTTTTAAACTCGGAAAGAGACGCGGCGCGCGCGTGGAGGCCCGCGAGCCGCGCGCACGGCTCTCGCCCGTCAGAGCGGAGGGACCGGGGACGCCGGAGGACAGCCGGGCGGACAGAAAGGCGGCCGAGCAGGAGTAGGAGAGACGGAGAGCCGCTCAACATGTCGGCGGGGGCCGAGCGGCGGCCGGAGAGCCGGCGGCGGAGCCTGGAGGCCATGATGAGGGACCAGCGGGGCGCGCTCACCATCGAGAGCCTGCTGGTGAGAGCGCACTTTGCCGCTGTGCGGACTGTGGCTGCGTTTCCGTCATGTTGGACGAGGGCGACCTGTTGCTCACAGACCCCCAGTCCCGCCTGTAGCGCCGCGTGCTCTGCTGTGTGTGTGTGTGTGTGTGTGTGTGTGTGTGTGTGTGTGTGTGTGTTACTGCCCGCAGTCCTGTTTTGTGCTGAAACTGCTGTGTTGTCAGCAGCGCCCACACTGTCGGTTCACCCACCGTGTCTGTTGTCTGTAGTCGGTCTCGCGAGGACCTTCGACCCCTTCTATTACTTTTATTACTGTCGGGATCAGAAGTAGTGACGCGAAGGAGGGGGGCAGATGGGCACGGGGGCGACACGAAGCTGCAGAAGGATAATTTAAAAAGTAAATGTGTGACGTTATGACAGGCTGCCTCCCCGAGGAGTGGGACAGAGGTCCAGGCTGGAGAGGAGGCCCACAGTGGGACTGTGGGGGGTAGTGTGTCCAGGGGGAGATGGGGAGCCCAGGGAAGGATCCAGGGCTGCAGTGACCCTACAAGATGCTCTCTGAAGGCTGGGTGCGAACCCCACCGTCCGCTTTGTTTTCTCACAGCTCTGTGTGCCAGATCTTATCTGGGGCTGTTTTGATGATGTTCTCCAGCATTTGTCCACCTCACTCTGCAGTTGCGGTTAATGTTCTGCATATTGCTGATCCTGCACACGTTTCCCCATTTTTGTTTGCAAAAGCGGTGAGGCGGTTCTTCAAATATGCAGGAAGAGTTGGGCTGTGATGGTCTGGGGGGGGGGGTGTTTGTTTTCCGGGAATGAAGCAGGGAGATCAGTGTAAGGGAGCGCGGCGGGGGAGGTGCATGCTTCCATAATCATGCCATTTTTAGCTGGTGTTTTTACAGCCCACGCCACCCTTCCCCCCCAACACCACCACCACCACATTCCCCATGCTTGGTCCACACATATCAGCCAGACACTCACATCTCCTCCCCACCAGGACCTCGCAGTCAGAAGCAATGCTGAAGCTGAGGCCAAAATCTCCTTTTGCTCAGGTGAAGGTGTCACCTGTGTCACCAGATGCTGGTTCAGATGTGACCGCGTCATGTCCCGGCTGGGGTCCAAAGCCACCAAGAGTGTCGTCCAGTCAGACGCATTTACGCCGGCGCTGACCTGGTTAGTGCTGTGATGGACTCTGCAGAAGAGCTGGAGCGGAGGCTCCACCGCGGTTATTCAGTCTGTCACAGCTTGAGGCCTGACCAGACCATTACGGCGCTTGTGGTCAGTCAGCTCCAGATGGTCCCCTGTCAGTCATCTTGCTGGGTCAGGTCATCTTTCTCCTGGTTGTTACCAGTCCGTTGAGAGAAAGCGATAATGAAAAGAGGACCCCACAGGTTGCTGGAGGAAAGCTCACCGCCACTTTGGTTTGCACTTTAGCACTGTCTCGCGGTGTTGTGTAAATGCGTCCTGTGACGTCCCCTCTGTTCATCTTGTACCGCGGTATAATGGCATTTTTCCAGGCCTGTGTTCCTGATCTTTCCTTTATGTCTGGAGTCTCTATGCTCATCCTAGTCCGGGATAAGCAACTTCTTCCCCAGCCAGCCCATCCCCATTTGCTCACGTATGGGCGTGTTGCGTCAGCGGCTGAAATGTTTCTTCTCAACACTCACAGGGTTTCTTCTCTGGCTTTGGTGCCAGTTGGTAAGAAGCTGGGTGGGTAGTTTTCCCAGTTCCTGCTGGATGTGGTTAGAGGGGGCCGGATAGGTGGCAGGTCCACACATGGCTGGAATGCTGAAAGCACATCTCCAAGGCCCCTCCCTCCCAGGGGTGTTGCTGAAACCTTGGCTCTATGGGTTAAAGCTGGTGGTTCCTGATCAAACTGACCAGTTGTCCCCGAGACCACCTCAGGGCTGCCGGTGTGAAATGATCTCTCTGTCATGAGTGCCTCCTCATCGCCTCCTCATCGCCTCCTGACCGCACTTGGGGAGGTCAACCCGCAGTGCAGTCGTGTTTCTGGCCTTTGTGAGGCCTTCAGATGTTGGAGCTGCTGGGTAAATTTGTCGGAACTTACCCACATAATGGACTGCTGAGATTCTAGAATTTTCTGAAATCCCACCTCCGACGCTGTGCGACATTAAGAGGTTGTTTTTATAGGCGGTTTTCATGTGACATGTTGCAGCTTGTGCACACATTCAGTGACGGGGACAAAAAAATCAGATGAGCAAAATGAAAGGCGATGCCAGGTTATACGGGCCATTGGGGGGAGAACAGCGGCCTTTCAAGAAAGTCAGCCTGCTTTTAAATAATCCACTGGTTGGTTTTGTTTATATTAAATGTTTTTTTTTTTTAAAATTCTTGGTCAGCACTGCGCACATTGGGAATGCAGTTTTTAGACTGGTCTCGTCCCCTCTGCTCCACTGTGATAGCATCTCAGGACACACCCCATCGATTCAGGAGCTGGCTTAGCGCTCGCTCTCTCTCCTAGCCCAGATGCATGCTGGGAGTCGTTTCTCAGGATTTATTGACCGTCCTCCCCCCAAAGCACAATTACTTCTGACCTCTTTTAATTTTGAGTGAAATGTGCCGTGTGCTGCCCATTTGTGGAGGCAGTTCCCACAGAGAGCTGATGGGTTTCCCTGACCCTCCAGTCCCCCCCAACTCCCCATTGTCCCGCCGGGTGAGGAACTGCGCTCAATTGATTTCCGTTAAAACCGCTGCCCTAAAATGGTACAAATAAATTTGTTTGTGTTACGTATGGGGATGTGAGCTCTGGTATTGTGTCTGCGTGCTGGGAGCTGCTGAGTTACCAAGGAGCCTTTTTTGCATGACCGTTGGGTTTTACACCATTATGGTACAGGGTTGGGGGAGTATTTTAAATAAATAGATGCTTGGTAGTATTTATGGGAATTGGTACATCTGATAAAATTCTTTCACTCTTCTACTAACCCCAGAGACAAAAACGCACACACACCTTTGTCATAGGGAGTCAAAACTTCACGCACCTTAATTCTGTTCTTACTTGGAGCAGGAATGTTCTAGTTTTTTGGGGAGAAACGGATGGAAGCCAATGCTTTAGCCTCATCCATGGGACGTGAATGTGATGTACCAGAGATGCTGGCTGCTGCTTCTTAGCACGACTTATTTTTGCTTATCACGACTCGGGCACAGAAATCCCAGCTATGACTCACCTCTTTATTTTATTTATTTAACACACGATTTGAATTTTGAGTGACGCTTACATGTGTTGGTACTGAATTGTTGAAGGATGCTTTATTGTTACATGCCAGGTATATGGGGTCCACTGACTTTTCATTGTCTGTCTGTGGGCTGGTGATGTACCAGGGCATTGTGGCTAAAAACTTCCCCTCTCCGGGCCGAGCCACCGTCTTCCTACACGCTCTCCCTAGATGCTAACAAAAAAAAGAAGGGGAGGGGGACCCACAGGAAATTGAAATCATATCCTGGATTTGAGGATGAATATGTACCAAAAGACATTTCCCCTCTCCAGCCCAAATAAAGCCCTTATCTCTGTGGACTGAGTCGTGTGGCGTTTGCCTGCAGGCCTGGTACCCAAACCGCGGCACCCCGTTCGCCGCAGGCTTAGCCGAAGGTGGGCTAAAGGTGGGTGGGTGCGTGGCAGGTGGGGGGAAATGGGGAGACGCAGGGAGTTGTCCTTTTGTATGGCGAGGAGTAGGAGCGGCGTGCGGTGGTACTTGTACGAAACTTGCCGCCCGCTGTCTCACCCCTGTCGCCCCAGAAAGTACCCTCCACCCGCACCACTCGGAAGCAGAACACTTGCCCCCCTCTGCCCCGGGGGGATTGCGGGATTGTTGCGCAGAGGTCAAGGATCAGCACTCGCTCACAGGAAGTCGAGCTGCATTAGCTGGTAATTAAAGACCCATTAAGCTTGTTAAGCTTATACAGTCTTGGAGTCTTACTTGTTGGCTCACTGTTTCCTCCTGATTTAGCGGCTGCAGCAGAGTCCTGCAGTTAAAGGACTTGCTGTTGTACCTTTATTAAGGTACTGACCCTGAATCTGTGTGCCAGAAATCACCCAGCTGTATAAATGGGTGAATCACTGTAGGTAGTGTAGTGTACCAACCTCTCATCGTAGGTCTTTGGATGTAGTTGTCCACTGAATAATAGTAACTGGCTTTGTTTGGCGATTGTGACACAGCCTTTACCGAAATCGTAAAATGACCGTGTTTGGTTGTGTTCTGATGCTCAGTAAACAGAAGGCAGGAGGAGGTGGATGAGCTGTATGGTTTTTGCCTGTTTTCTGCAACTACTTTTTCTGCTATGTCATTCCATTCCACCTCCCAGGAGGCACAGAGGAATTTGTCACGTGTTTTTAACTCCTTTTTCTGCATTGCGATGATTAAGATAGATGTCGTTACAGCGTTCATGTTAATCCCCTTGAGTTGTTGTGCACATCCGATCCAGCTTTGTTGCTCAACAGCATCCATGATGCATGAGCAACAGCATGATGTCAGATTCCCCTTCTGAGTGAGGAATCTGCAAAGAATTCAGGCTTATTTGATGTCCACCTCTATACTTAAATAGACGTGTAAACATGTTTGGATTAAAAGCTGCTTTGGATAAAGGCACTTGCTGAGGGAATAACTTGTGGATGATGGGAGTGACCATAAACTATGTTTCCGATCTACAACTTGATCTAAATGTAGAGCTCTGGGGGGCTGGAGTTCTCTTTTTGCAGAGCAGTGACTTTCAGGAGTTCTTCCTGGTCCAAATCCTGACACCACCAGCTGGTCATCACCTCCCTGATCTTTCTCCTCCCACACCACCCAGAGAGTGGACTCTGGCTTCTTGACCTGGCTGTGCTTGTAGTTAATGCCTCACCAGCTGCTCAGTGTGGCTGTGTTTCTGACGGCGCGGCGACTTGCCCTGAGTTTTTGCTGCTGTGTAAATGCCACCGTGGCCCCCTCTCCTGTGACCACTTGTCTGCTGTGGTATTGCACCCCTCCTATCTGCTCTTTTAAATTACCTCCTCCTTTTGTTTTCTGACCAGCCTGTGTTGCTCCTTATTTTTGCTTTGTTCTTGCCCTCTCTTTACACACCTATTACCCTTCGTCCTCATGCGCCAGCCACGTCCCTGTCCTTTTCCTTCCGTTTCTCCACTCCCTTGAGGCAGGGGGTCCCAGAGTGGAGGGGGGGGGGTCCCTCTGTGACCAGCTTGTTTCCCGGGCCCACTGTAGATTTATGCGTGTTGGATCCGGCCGTGGGGAGAAATGCTGCCGTATAAGGTGGTTAGACGGGGGCCTGGCTGCTTTCCATGATGGCCTGTGAGCGGCTTGCCGCCAGTGGGACTAACCCCTCCCCCATTCCTTGCGCAGTAGCCCCAGCCCCCCCACCATGCAGCAACATTGTGCATGGACTGTTTTCTGTTAGCAGACATCTGAGGGACTTGGGATCAGGGAACTGCTGGAGAGGATGGGTGATGTCCCTGTCTTCGGTGCCACGAACCCGTGGAAGCCAGTGCATGCGTGGTGGTTGTGGGGTTGTTGGGCGGTGGAACTAATCCTCCCCAGTTTGGGATGACATAGTCCTTCAACTGGCAGCTTTGTGAGGCCATGTTGGTTCAACTTAACTAGGGTAGCTTAGCGAACCTGCTCAGGTGTTGTAGGCACAGTCCTCAGAAAAGTGCTTCATCATCTATAAGGAATCAGTTTTTCTGTGTCAAGTCTGTGCTGGTTTTTTAAGATGAGAAAAGGGTCAGAAAATACAAACCCCAAAATATATGTCAGATTGTTGTGGTTTGCAGGGCTGTGTTCATCAATGTTATGATGGTGGTGTAGTTTGGTGCCCTTACATATTTTTATCCTCATTGTGAGGTTTGTGTGTTTTGTCTGCGTTTCCATATGAGTGGTTGTTTAGGGAGCAAGAGTGACCTATTTTGGTTTCATGGTTGCAGTGAAACCGCGACAACTTTCACATTTCCTCAGGTCTATAGGAAATCACTAACTGGACAAAACCAATCCAGGAGCCTGTGTTTGCCTGCTAACCGCTTCTCTTAGCGGCTAAAACACAGACCTGCCTGGAAAGGTTCTTACACCCACGGCTGTGAAAGATCTCTTCTCCCTAATGACCGGGTTCAGGTCTGTTTTCTGCTGTGGGCTAATGCCTACATTAACCACTTTCACGTGACTCAGATGAAATGCAAAGTGGAACAGAGCTGTGTGGATCTTGGGACATCTCCATGTCTCAGACAAGTGCGCTGGAAGTCTTCACCGCTGTCTGTAGCCTTCTCGTTCCTTGGGCGCTCAGGTTCCTGCCCGTCAGCTCGCTGTCATGACGTGCTGTGTCATTAAATAGACCCAGCCAAGTCTCCCAGCCAAACCCCCGATGGAGGAAGCTTGCACAGCTTTGTCATTGACTTTGAACTGACTGCTGTAACAAGCAGATGGACTCAGCTGCTGTCACGTGACATCAGCTGACGGTGTCTTCGCAGCCCTTCAGACTTTGTGGCATGGTGCCTTGTCCGGTGAACTGCTAAAGGGCGGTGTGTGTGAAACGTGGGTTGTTTCTATTGTTTGCGTGGGAGTCAAACCTCTGTGTTGATATGAACAGAGGGTGTATGAGCACGATGATGATGTCAATGTGTGGGGTGTGTGCGCTCATATGTGTGTTTAGTACTTTGCCCCTCTTAGGAAGGTACTTGCACATGTGCGAGTTTGAGAGCTGACTCAGGCTTTATTTTTAGACACGCATGTCAGCAGGGAGGTGGCAGCTGAGGTAAAGGGGGGGATTGGTCCCATTTCCATTCACTCTCAGCAGAAATCTCACCCAACCCCCCCCCCCCCCCCCCCCCCCCCCCCCCCCCCCCCCCCCCCCCCCCCCCCCCC
>UFQX01000618.1:149850-212350 GCA_900497675.1 Arapaima gigas
CCCCCCCCCCCTCCCCGACTAACCTCACGTTTGTGGAGCTTATTGTTTAATGAAGTGAAGAGCTTTAAAAGAGGCAGCAGACCAGAACTGGCAACATGTGGGTCAGCTGAGTTCTTCAACTACTGTTACTGCCTCTGTGTTGCATAATTATGTATATTTGTGATGCATATGCATGCATTCTTATGGCACACAGTTACACCAGGTTCAAATCTTTAAATATTCTTATCTGCGGTTCCTGGTCTCCTGAGACAAAGCACCCAGTTCCAGGAGGGAGTGTACGTCACAGACGTGAAGCTGAGTGACCTGCTATTGCATGAGTCACAGTGTTTATACACTCAGAATAATGTGGTTGTTTTTGGTGCTCAAGTTGGCATCGCAGTGAGATCACGCCATTTGTGAAGCCTTGCTGGAACGGTCACTTAAATATTCCCATAGTCACGCGTGTCATCGGTCAGTTGATTAAATGGCAGTAAGCAAAATAAACAGTGGTTTCAAGGGGTTACCCAACAGTCTGGGTGCAGGCTTGTCCCGCCCACCACTTTCGCCAGGTGAAGCCGATAGCCCTACCAAGAACAAACATATGATGCAGTCGTTACATATTGTTCTTCTCCTTTTGTTTCTTCATGTCTCTCTTGGCAAACACTTTGGTCAACGGAAATGTAGCTGAATTGTAGTGGACAGGAAAACGCTGGTGTTCACAGATTACGAAACTTATGAAATGATGAAGGTAACGGTTGTAGTCACGGCTGCCGTAAATTGGGCAAATGGTGGGGACGTTTCTCGGGGCCCACAGAGGCTTCTATTTTATTTTAAAGAGGGGAGGGGTACCTTAATGTTATTATCCTTACCGAGATGATGAAATCACATTGAAGTAAAATATGACATTTACACAATTCTTAGAAATAATTTTTGTCAGAGTTGCATTAAATTTGCAGCAGCATCCAAGCTAAGCGTTCAGTGTCACTATGGCTTTGTTCACTTTGACAGTAACTCCTTCCATTGCTGAAGTTTCCCTTTCTAATACCGGTTTGTTTTCTTTGGATGTGTTTTAACCCACAGTGTCAGAACTTGAAGTCTGTGAAGTTTTTTTTTTTTTTTTTTTTTTTTTTAAACCATCTTTGTACTCTTATATTTGCAGAGTCGATGCTTTTGTACAAATCACACTTTCTTTCCACTGGGTATTTACTGGTGCAAAAAGCACAGAACTTTCCTCAAGGGTGTAACAAGTTCTGCTGATGAGCCTTTCTAATGTCATACTCTTCTTTAAACTCTCAGCCCCCTGCTGTACAAATCATTACGCCTTGATAGTATTGTTCCATTGCTCTGCAGAGGAGGAGAGGGTGTAAGTTAGGAGCTGATTGTGACTCTGGAAGGTGTCAGTGTGGAACCCTGCAGCTGTTGAAATGAACTGAGGGATGAGCTGTCATTGCCTATGATGACACTACAGGTCAGATGGGGTCAGGGATCAGCATCTTTCTTGATTCGTTCTTCATGCTTGGATGGATTGATCCTTCCCACCCATTTGGGGCAAGAAAACAGCACTCTTAGACAAATCTTTTCTTCCACAGCCCAGTGCTCCCCAACTGTGTTTGCAGAACACACTCGCTTTGTTTACAGCCGGGATGTATAGGTGTCATTTGTCCTATTAGGCAGGATGTCAAAACTCTTCTATGTTGCGTTACACAGTAATGTGTGTGTAGCATATACAGACCGTGCTTGGAACTGCTGCGGGATGTGTGATCTTCATGCTGGGGTCACTGGAGGTCAGCATTGGCTCTTTGGTTCCTTGAGCCGCTGCTGTGTTCCCAGACTCCGCCCACCCTCCTCTCCCACATACCCTGGAGTGCAGCAGTTTTATCTCTTGCTATCAGCAAGAGTGCAGGGGTGCATTCCAGCCCTGTCCTGGGGTCACTTGAGGGGCAAAGGTCATGGGGAGAAGGGCAGGGTTGGGATTGTTATTGAATACGAGGTGATGTGCTTGATCATGAAATCAAAATGGAAATTTTGTTCACTGGAATGCTGTCAGAGATGCTGAACACCATGCTGACAACAGAAAGGTGCAGTGATGTGTCCTGGGAGTTGGAAGCAGTCGTGTGGTGGACAGACACATTCCTTCACTTGAAGTTCACGTGGCCTGCTATGTCTTTTCTGGGCCTTTAGCTTTAAGGAAATCTGTGTTCAGTAATGTTTACATGTGAGATTGTGTGCAGGTGTGTGGCTAGTGCTTCATGAGTCAGGTTCAACAAGGCTGCTGCACACAAGTTTGGGCGGGGGGGTTCCTGAGAGTTTAAAAAAAAAAAGATGCGTGAACAAGACATAGTCATCTTTACGTGATGTCAGATTGGAACTCTGGAAGTGCTATCATTCAGTACGCTGTCAGGAGGGATCCGCAGTGAGGCCTACCTAACTGTTGCCCTTTCCACTCCCTCCTGGCTCAGAGAGAGATGGCCCCTTTGCTCCTGCGCTGCTGAGTTATAGCCTGACTGGTATGTGATCGCTTGTGGACTTGGCAGCGCTATTTTTAAGTGCCAGGAATTCCACAAAAAACGTAACATTCGCTCAAACCTTTTAAAGTCCATTGCTTGTTGTTCTGTGTTCCACATGACCGGCAACTGTAGCCAGGACTGGGGGAGGCAGAGGAGCTTGTGTGTCTGCGGCAGGCCATGAATAAAAAGCTAAATTTGAGACCGCAAGGTTGCTGGTTCAGATCTCAGGAGGTAAGCTGACAGATTTGCAGTGACTGTATGACTTGAGTAAATGTCCTGCTGTGAAAATGCCTGTAACTGTAGCTATGAAAGCCACTGCTGAGACCTGACAGAGAAGTTGCTCTCATTTACCCCATCGTACCACACACAAACATCACAGTGCCGATAGTCAGTCTTCAGCCCTGACCACTGCCATCTACATTTGCCTCATCTTATCAGTCCCAGACAGAACTGTGTGTGTGTGTGTGTGTGTGTGTTTGTTCTTGCCATGCTTGGTGGCAGCAGTTAGATGGAGGGCTCCCTATCTGCTCTAGTGTTACCCACAAACATCCCTGGAATGGGTACTCAGACACAAGCTATTTCCTGTTGTTTTTGTGTGTGTGTGTGTGTGTGTGTGTGTGTGTGTGTGTGGGGGGTGGGGGGTGGGGGGGGGGGCTGGGCATTTGACATGGCTCTTGTGACCATCATGAGGCAGTGCAAGCTGCAGGATTTGGTCTGAGTGTATGTGCAGGCTTTGAAACATGCAGGAAACTTGTGTCAGGGCAGGGGGACTCTGGTTCGGCTGAGGGGGGCCTGGTGAGAGCCTGTTCCCAAAATGTGCTGGGCTCAAGTGGACGTTTGGTACAGCACAGGAAATGACTTACAGACTAACAGCAGCGCTGCCTTCCTGACACAACAAGCCGATCTGTCGAGCACTGGACCCTGCGTGTCATTTCCTGTATTACTGAACCCTGACAGCCGCACTCCGTATCTTTCTTCCCTTAAATAGCAGTTCTTGTGCAAATCGGATCCTATGTGAGGAAAGCAAGTGGGGCTTGGCTGTCAGCATCGTGCGCTCTTATTCAGCACAGGCTGGCTGTGGGCGGGTGCAGCTGGCAGTGTTGAGACGGGCAGGCCAGGGAGAAGCATGCTGGGTAATGTCTCCTAGGAGATCTCATACAGCTTTTCCACAGCATACCAACCTGACCAGGTTGGGGGAAGTGGAGAGCTGGGGACTGTGAGTGATGAACCCTGTTCTGGCATCACACCCAGGCCATATATGGCGCAGAGCCGGATGCTGTGACTTGTTGATAGAACCTGCGTTATGGTCCTAACAAGGATGTTTTGCCACAAAAGCACAGCTCTAATGTGACTTGTTGCATTCAGCTCAACCCCATGTGTAGTGTGCTGCATTTTTGTTTTTTGAAAATGCATCTTGGTCTTACAGTGCCCTGCAAGCTGTATAATATCTCATGGCCCCAATGATGTGATTCAGTGAAACGGTGTTCACATCCCTTCAACCTGGAGTGAACCCCCTGACCCAGTGACCCTGAGCGGTGTGTTGCTCATTCAGTCCATGCTGCTCTGTTTCTTGTTTGATAAGTTTATTTTTGACTGAGCGGTTGACAAAAAAAGATCAGGAACAGGCTTGTGATGATAGAAATTAATCCTGTTGTAATAAAATCTGCCATGTTTGGCACCCTAAATGGTACTTAAAGTTTGAAAAGTTTTTGCTGTGTCAGTAGCACAGTGTAGTGTGTTTCTTTTCATTATTGCTTTTTTTGTTTTGTCATATTTGGTTCTATCTTCTTGTTAATTTTTCTCCCCCCTTTATTCCTCCCCCTTTCAGGATTCCATGAATGCCTTAGTCCTGGACTTGGACTTCCCTGCACTACGGAAAAACAAAAACATAGAGACGTTTCTGAATAGATGTAAGTCCTCCCTCGACTCCGGTGGGCAAGTGTTCAGCATGCTGACTACCAAAAAGCAGCACTTGGCCATGCTAGGGTGCTGCTTCTTCCTTGGCACAAGGACAGGATTTGATACTTGGTTGTACAGTCTCCTGGTGTGTCTGTTGTTGTTCTCACTTGTGTTGCTGTCTGTGTGATGCCTTCTTGGCCCTGTGCCGCTTGTGTCTGCAGATGAGAAGGTGATGTGCCGCGTGCGGGAGCTGCAGTTGAAGTCGGAGGACTTTGAGAAGGTGAAGGTCATTGGCAGGGGGGCCTTCGGCGAAGTGCAGCTGGTAAGAAAAGCATAACGTCTCCTGAATAAGAAGGCAGTTTTCTGTCTGGCACAAAGGTATGGGTAACCATTATTCTGATGGTTGAAGAACTCCTCAGTATCCGTCCTTTAATTAGCTCTGCCCGCCCCCATCAACAAACTATGGAGTTTTGGAGTGTGTGTGATTATAGTTGTCAGGGTGTTTGTGTGTGACCTTGCGCTTGTGCACTTGCGGGTTTCGCTGTCTGACCACACAAAACTTTGTTTCTGGACAGGTGCGTCACAAAGCATCCCAGAAGGTATACGCCATGAAGCTGCTTAGCAAGTTTGAGATGATCAAGCGCTCCGACTCAGCGTTTTTCTGGGAGGAACGGGACATCATGGCCTTTGCTGACAGTCCTTGGGTCGTCCAGGTGAGGAACAGGACCCACATGCACTGAGAAAGCTGCAACATGGTAGACAGGAGACTGATTTTCTCTGTGTTCCACAAAGTATCCATATTATAAGTTCCTCTGTCATTAGTGCTGTATGAACAGCG
This sequence comes from Arapaima gigas, assembly GCA_900497675.1. Classification (NCBI taxonomy): domain Eukaryota; kingdom Metazoa; phylum Chordata; class Actinopteri; order Osteoglossiformes; family Osteoglossidae; genus Arapaima; species Arapaima gigas. Next base: position 155,074 of record UFQX01000618.1, read on the forward strand.
TCAACACTGTTGTTTTCGGCTCTGTCACAATGTGCGATTTTGATGGTATGATGATCGTCAAGGAAGATGCTGAAGCAGATCAGAGTTGTTTGAGCCTTTGGTGGCCACTGTTTTTCTGCAGGTTTTCCCCACATTGCATGTTGGATATTTGTCAACTACTACTACACTTGATCTTTATTTATTTTTTTTTAATATCCAAAAAGCACTAACACTGCTGATTTAAGGTGCTGTTTTCTTTGATAGAAGCTGAGATGTGACATTCTATCATTTTCACAGCATGTCTGCTCTCTATAGACTAGCTAAAGTGTTGGTGGACCAGCCGGCCAAGCCGAGCCAGGCACACTGCACAGGCGCACGTGACTGATTCATGAGAACAGTCTTTAGATGCAACGTGGAATGCGAGGCTTCTAGAATGCAATTTTACTTGTGACATCTAAAATTTTCAGTTTGGAAACTGATTTTAAACATCTTTTAATTGTGAAACCAGTTAATTGCAGAACATCCCTAAATGCCGCCTTTCGATTCCATCCAGCTCTGCTGTGCCTTCCAAGATGATCGCTACCTGTACATGGTGATGGAGTACATGCCAGGAGGCGACCTTGTCAACCTCACCAGCACCTACGATGTCCCAGAAAAGTGGGCCAAGTTCTACACGGCGGAGGTAGTTTTGGCTCTGGACGCCATCCACTCGATGGGCTTCATCCACCGGGATGTTAAGCCTGACAACATGCTGCTGGACCGCCACGGACACCTCAAGCTGGCTGACTTTGGGACTTGCATGAAGATGGATTTGGTGAGTGGAGCGCCACCCCCTCAGGCCAACACACACAAGGCGCGTAGGAAACACAGAGACAGGGAGCTGTTCTGGTTGGCTTGCGTGCAGAGAGGCGTGGTCCAGGCCCTAAATTTGTACAGATTCATAGACTGGCTGATCTGGACTGTATGACCAAGGGATTTTTGCTAAGGAATCTACACAGTGCAGCATAAATAACGCTGCATTGCTGCAGAGAGCTGCAGTCTGCGCAGTTCTGTGCCTGTATTACCACAGACTGGTGACACAGCTCTGCTCTATTTTTGAAGGCTTTTCCGCGTTAGCCGCGAGCTGTAGTGCAGTGCCGTACAGCCACCTAGTGGACACGGTGTGGCCTGCACGTAGTCCTATGGCTCAGCTTCTGGCCTGACGGTACAGGTGGATTCCAAGGGGCAGTGCTGTTATTTGACAGGTTGAGAAATTACAATTGTGGCCACATTGTCTGTTGAGCTGCATTAAAAATGGAGAATAATGTGTTGGATGTAAAATCCGTGTACAGTTTGGACACAGCCGGGGTGTCCGTGGTAACTGTGTGTCAATCATTCAGACTGGGATGGTGCGCTGCGATACCGCCGTGGGAACCCCAGACTACATTTCCCCCGAGGTTCTCAAGTCCCAGGGTGGCGATGGCTACTACGGGCGTGAGTGTGACTGGTGGTCCGTTGGGGTTTTCATCTTTGAGATGCTGGTCGGTAAGTGAACCGTTGTTCTCGGTCATATCTGCTTCCCCCTCTCGCTCTGTTATCCACCTGTCTCACTTCTGTCACCCTTTTGCCCTGTCTCACCATGTTGGTCTCCACCTGTGTTTCTCCCAGGTGATACTCCCTTTTATGCTGATTCCCTTGTTGGCACATACAGCAAGATCATGGATCATAAGAATTCTCTGAACTTCCCAGACGACGTGGAGATATCCAAGGATGCCAAAGATCTCATCTGTGCCTTCTTAACCGACAGGTTAGGCCCTTTCCACAGCTTGACTCTGAAAAAGTGTGTTCCACTGGTCAGCTGACTCCTGTTCTGTGCACAGGGAGGTGCGGCTGGGGCGTAATGGCGTCGAGGAGATCAAGCGGCACCCCTTCTTCCAGAATGACCAGTGGACATTTGACACCATACGAGACAGTAAGCCCTTCCCCCTTTCTGCATCCACGATGATCGTGAAACTCTTAATCGGATGAGGGTGGGAAGGAGCTTGTGGTGTTCAGCATCTTGCTGAGACTCTTGTACTGTTTTCTTGTTGCAGTCAGTCTGTTTGGAGTTTGTCTGGATAGCTTAGGGTGGTTTCCACTTACCAGGCTCATGAAGATGGTTTAAAAATAGATTTGAATGGTGGATTCACATCTCTGGACCGTTGGTGCCAGAATGCAATAAACATGATAAAGCTGAGCTTTGAAACATATACTTATATGGTGTAAACTTTACTGTTTCAGTGTTTTTATTCAGTGTATACATGAATGTTTTACCAGAAAAGACAAATCTCTCTCTGGCGTTTTAGCCCTAATGAGTAAACACCATTAAACAGAAACCAGTTGCCAAATTACACTAGTGCTGATAGGAGTTGTGGTTGATTTACTCTTAATTCATGTTTGTCTCTGTAAAAGTGCAGAACTCTAATGTGATTTGCGGTGTGAGTTCACCCAGGGAGCACAGGCATGAGAAGTGTTTGTCTATTTTCTGACAGTGGTGCTAATGTTTTGTATTTCAGAGGTTGCTGCAACACATACACACAGGTCAGTCATGCTCCCTGATTCACTGTCTCTATACTCACCCCCCCCCAGCGGCTGCCCCCGTGGTACCAGAGCTGATCAGTGACATCGACACCAGTAACTTTGATGAGATTGAGGATGACAAGGGTGACGTGGAGACCTTTCCCACACCCAAGGCCTTTGTGGGGAACCAACTGCCCTTCGTGGGTTTCACCTACTTTAAAGAAGACCAGTAAGATCCATGTGCAGTAAAACGCCTGCTCACTGTTTACAGATGTCTAATCCAATGTGTATCCTGCATACCTACATGCTTTTAGTGGTAATACTGGAAATGTCAAACAGGTCATAGTGATGCTTTGATAACTGCTGTGAGACCAAAATATTTCACTTGAAGGAAGAATAAGTAGTGAGAATTCAGTGTGGTCAGGATGAGGGGTCAGTTCAGGGGGCAGTGTAGTAAAAATGTTGATATTTCAGTTGGATCAGTGGCCTTCCTATTTTAGTGTCTTAAATTGCCCGTTTCCTGACATACACAAAGGATTCAGATGTCCTCTTCCTTCACTCTGCAGGTTGTTTAATGCCCCGAATGCCACCACCCGGGAGAATGAACATCGGACAGCCATCAAGGGGGAGGTGTGTGTGTGTGTGCGTGCGTGCGTGCGTGCGTGCGCTCGCTTTTTGCAGATATCTTAGTTAACACTGAGTGAATTATCCTCTCCTCTCTCACTGTGTGTGTTGCAGGACAGCGCAGCAGTAAGTACCACCGTCATCATTTGCAGAGCAGCAGGGAGTGTGCTAAGGCTGAACAAGAGCGGTCTACAACAAACCACTACCCGTCTGGTGTTTTAATGTTCTGCTTGATCTACTATTGAAGGTTTCACATACACATTTTTTTGCAAGTTATTGAAAGAAATGACCCTGTAAAGTAATTGACTCATACAGTGAGATCTGTGTAGCTGAGCTGGCAGACATTGCCCTGTGGTGAATTTGTCCATGAGCAGCAGGTCAGCCCAATGGTCTCAAGCTGCAGAACTTGCAGGGCCACAGTCCTTCAGGTTTCAGAGTGTTTGTTAGTCATTGATTTACATCTGAAACACCAGGTAAAATTATTATGGAAAGAATTGCTTTGGTAAACGTATTAGCATCTTAGCTAGAGCAAAAACCTGTTGTCTGAGCGGAGTAAGGATGTTCTCCCAGTGGTTAACAGTACCTTATCGTCCGCTCTCTACCTCAGTTTACTCAGCTGCAGAAGAAGCTGCATGTGCTGGAGGAACAGCTTAATAGTGAGATGCAGGCCAAGGATGAGTTGGAGCACAAGTGCAGGTATGAACAGGACAGTGGTGGGCAGGGCAACCTGGGTCCCTCTTCAGCCCACAAACACCCTGTTAACCTACAGTCCTTCTCTTTATCAGAACTGCCAACAGCCGTCTGGAGAAGGTCTCCAAAGAGCTGGATGAGGAGGTAAGAAGGAATCTGAACTCAAGAGCTGGTGCGGAGATAAGAATTTGCTCTGTGTGTGTGAGTGGGGGGGGGGGGCTTTTTAGGAACTCACTATGTCTGTGTCCCCAGATGAGCAGCAGGAAGACACTAGAGAGCACTCTGAGGCAGCTAGAGAGAGAGAATGCACTCCTTCAACACAAGAGTGTGGAGAGCCAGAGGAAGGCTGAGAGTGAAGCGGACAAGAAACGCTTGCTGGAGAATGAGGGTGAGTGTGTGTCCACGTAGCTGCAGTGCCCAGGTACCAGTTTTACCTGCATAGTTACGTAACTGTGTCCGTGATCAGAGTTCACTGAACAGGTGTTGTCTGTTCACAGTGAACAGTCTGCGGGACCAGCTGGATGACATGAAGAAGCGAAACCAGAACTCTCATATTTCCAACGAGAAGAACATCCACCTGCAGAGACAGCTGGATGAGGCGAACACGCTGCTGCGGGCGGAGGCAGATGCGGCCGCACGTCTGCGAAAGACACAGACAGAGATGAGCAAGCAGATCCAGCAGCTGGAGTCCAATGGGCGGGAACTGCAGGACAAGTGCTGCATGCTGGAGAACAGCAAGATGAAACTGGAGAAAGACTTCATGAGCCTGCAGTCGGCACTGGAGTCTGAGAAGAGGGACCGTAGCCAGGGGTCTGAGACCATCTCTGACTTGCAGGGTATGATGGGGGTTTGGTGTGTGGTTCAACTGCCTGCTTCGACTGCTAATATGTGTGGTTTAAACGGACCTTTGCTTCCTCTCCCCTGCAGGTCGCATTTCTGGGCTGGAAGATGAGCTTCGACAGGTGAAGAGCTCTCTGTCCAAAGCCGAGATGGAGAAGAGACAGTTGCAGGAGAAGCTCACAGACCTGGAGAAGGTGAGGTGGAACTGCTGAGATCTCAGTGGTGTGTTCCATAGTATAGGTGTTAGTGTTACAGCTGGGACAATCTTAACTCCATGTAGCATGTTACTTACCTGCACCAAATTGCCAGGGATAACTTGTTCTATTTGTTATTTTTGGTGGGCTCTGTGACTTCTGTGACCATGTTTCCCCCAATCAACAGGAGAAGAGCAACATGGAGATTGATATGACATACAAGCTGAAGGTCCTGCAGCAGGGCCTGGAGCAGGAGGAGACAGCACATAAGGCCACCAAGGGCCGGCTCGCCGACAAGAATAAGATCTACGAGTCTATTGAGGGGGCCAAGTCAGAGGCCATGAAGGGTGAGGGTTTGGGAGAGGAAGGAAGCGGGGAATAAGGAGCCACAAAGTGTGAAGGAGATGATTGTGGAAGAGGTCTAATAAACCAACCTCTTTCTCCTTCCTTCCCACAGAGATGGAGCAGAAATTGCAGGAGGAGCGAGCCTCCAAGCTGCGGGTGGAGAATAAGCTGCTGGAGCTGGAGAAGCAATGCTCCATGCTGGATTGCGACTATAAGCAGTCCCAACAGAAGCTGGAGGAGCTGCGCAGGCACAAGGAGAAACTCACAGAAGAGGTGTGTGTGTGTGCGCGCGCGCGCGTGTGTGTACGCGTGTGCACACGCGCGCACCATCCTCTTCACCGATCTTTTTACCACCTGTCTGCATCTGTTGTCTTTGTGGTCTGTTACTGTTTGTCTGTGTGTTCTACCGCAGTCCATTTACCTGCTGAATTCATACCTCCTGGGACCCAACTTGTGCTCAAGTGATTCTGACACCATCAAGTATTTGATATATTCACTTAAAGTATGTTTTGGCCTCTTCCTCTGCATCTCACTGCAGGTGAGGGATCTGACCCTGAAAATCGAACAGGAGACACAGAAACGCAGCCTGATGCAGAACGACCTGAAGGCTCAGAAACAGCAGGTGAATGCGTTGCGCATGTCCGAGAAGCAGCTGAAGCAGGAGGTGAACCACCTGCTGGAGATCAAGCAGAGCCTAGAGAAGCAGAACCAGGAGCTGCGCAAGTGAGTGTGCGGATGAGAGGGTAGGGCTGGAGTGGTGTGCCTAGGTGTACTCAGTGGGGTTGCTCTGAGAGCTATGAGTGATTGAACTGTTTCTCTTCTTTGAAACATCTCTTTATGTTGATATACTGGGGTTATGAGATTTTTGGCACCAGTGGTGCCAACTCCAGTTATGTATCGTGTGTCTGTTCCTAGAGAGCGACAGGATGCAGATGGTCAGATGAAGGAGCTGCAGGATCAGCTGGAGGCTGAGCAGTATTTCTCGGTGAGTTACCACGGTGCATGCGTATAGGTGTGCGTGTGTTCAGTATTCTAATTGTGGTCATCTTTGCTCCCAGACGTTATATAAGACGCAGGTGCGTGAGCTGAAGGAGGAATGTGAGGAGAAGAACAAACTGTATAAAGACATACAGCAGACACTTCAGGAGCTGCAGGAAGAAAGGTGAGAGAAGAGTAACTGGAGCCCTGATTTCACCCGCTGCTCTTTTAATCAAACACACGATGTACCGTTGCTGTGTGCTGGTATTATATGCTGGTAGCGCTACAGACCCCCCCATGCAGTAGCCGTCCGTTCATCCTAACACTAAAGTGCCCCCAACCTACAGGGACTCGCTGGCTGCCCAGCTGGAGATCACGCTTACCAAAGCTGACTCGGAGCAGCTTGCTCGTTCTATAGCTGAAGAGCAGTATTCTGACCTGGAGAAGGAGAAGATCATGAAAGAGCTGGAAATCAAGGAAATGATGGCGAGGCACAAGCAGGAGCTTGCTGAAAAGGATACCACCATTGGCTCTGTGAGTTGGGGGTTCTGTGTGATCATTGTGAAATTGTACCAAGTGCCTTAGGCAAAAGGAGGAGTGAGTGCATTGTGGAATTGGTTATTTAAACACGTGTTTTACCGGCAAAAATATTACCGTCTCACTTTTGTCTACCACCTGCAGTTAGAAGAGGCAAACCGCACCCTGACCAGTGATGTGGGCATTCTGGCCAATGAGAAGGAGGAGCTGAATAACAAACAAAAGGAGACACAGGAGCGTAAGTTTCCAATTTGACTGGGAACTGTTGCAGACAGTATGAACTTTGTCAGAAGTCAGTGGGTTGGTGTTGGGGAGTCACGAGTATCCCGACTGCTCCATTTCGCCCTGCAGAACTGCAGAAGAGCAAGGAGGAGTTGCTGCAAATGAGCCAGATGAAGTTGGCCTTCGAGAAGCAGCTGCAGTCTGAGAGGACACTCAAGACTCAGGTGAGGGTCTTTTTCAGCCATCACAGCGGAAATAATGCCAAAAACATCTTCATGTATGAAGACCTGTCACCTGCTGCCATGTCACCAAGGAAGGGAGTTAACGACACTCTGCTCTCATCAGTTCCACATATCATTGATACAATGCTCTGAACCCAGTGTGTTCTTGTTTTCAGGCTGTGAACAAGTTGGCTGAGATCATGAACAGGAAGGAGGTGCGCGGCGGTGGCAGTCGCCGTGGAAATGACACGGACGTACGAAGGAAGGAGAAGGAGAACAGGAAGCTTCAGCTGGAGCTCCGCTCGGAAAAGGAGAAGCTCAATAGCACCATTATCAAATACCAGCGCGAGATCAATGAAATGCAGGCGGTCAGTACCTAGCAGAACCACAATTTTAGACTAATTCGGCCGTGTGGTTTTATTGGCAGCCTAACTGCAGAGGAGTAGGACATCAGTGTTTCAGATATCAGCACTGGAGTTGCACTAGAGCGTACCAGTGAGTTGTGTGAGGGACAACCCGTTTGTCTTCCACAGCAAATTGCAGAGGAGAGCCAGGTGCGCATTGAGCTGCAGATGGCCCTCGACAGCAAGGACAGCGACATCGAGCAGCTGCGTAGCCTACTCAACTCGCTCAACGTACACTCGCTGGACTCCGCTAGCATGAGCAGCGGACCCGAATTCGACGGCGACGAGACCTATCCAGGTATCGTCTCAAATGCTTCGGGCACGAGTCTCCTGGGAATCGGGATTTCTTGTGGTCTTTGTTCTGCACCCCGATCTGCCTCTTCACCTTATTTTGTTCACTTTCTGCACTTGATTGTTTTTCATCCTCTCTCATTTCTGCAGTTCTTGCTGGACATTATTTTTTCCTGTTTCTCTTCCCATCTTTCCTGTTTCCGTTCTGTGTCTCATGTTGCTGACTGCCCCACCACCTCCCATAACTGCCTTCTTGCCTTGCTCTTTATCTTTCTATCATCACTGTTTAACCTCATTTCTGCTTGCCTCCACCCCTGTTCTACCACTGTCTCCATCTCCCTTCACGTTGTGGGTCTGCAGTGCGTTTAACTCACTCCCACACTTCGGAGTCCCTGACACTCACCTATCAACAAACTTCCCACTCTGTCTGCGTGGACACCCGGCCCTGCCTGTCCTCGTCGTACTCTCCCTGTGGTTCTGAGGAGGACGATGATTCAGAATCAGGGTCAGAACTCGTGTCCGAATGCAATCCAGAGCCTTACGACCCGTCAGAATCTGATAATGCAGGTGACCTGCATGGAGTCACACAGCTGACCTTGTGTGCCAAGCGGTGCAGCTAACACACAAACTGGCCAAAGCTGCTCTTGTGATCTGCCTGGGTTTGCTAAACAGCTTTTGCTTAATGGTTTCAGGCGCTAATAGCAAAGTTCCAGATGAGTAGCCCGGTTCGGAGCATACAGCGCTGGCCCAGCATTGTGATATATGCCTGATCAGTCGAACTTCTGGGAACTGCACTGCATTGTTTATGTGTAACGGGGCTGTTCTTTAATAAACTACTTGACTAACATTCCGTTATTCATTGCTGTTTACTGGTGACATCACCCAGGCAGTGAAAATGGATTTTTTTGGTATATTTATATTTTTCTGGTCTAATCTGTGAGGTCTAACTACACAAATAGACCTCTGTGAGTTTAAATGCACCATTGTGCATTGTCTTGAACTCTCCATGGTATGACTGTTTCTCGTTTCCCTTACAGAGACCAGACTGGAGGGTTGGCTGTCACTCCCTGTGAGGAATAATACCAAGAAATTTGGCTGGGAGAAAAAGGTAATGGAACGAACCAAGGATGCAGCCCCTAATGTCAATTACCCAGCACCCCAAAGAGTACATCCCCAGAGCGAGACAGATTTCTGTGAGGACGTGTTTTTGGTGACGGAGGGGTATCTGAATCCACAGCCTCTGTGTTTTGCATTTATGTTTCTGCCATCATCAACCCTCACTGTTTCTTTTGCAGTATGTGGTGGTGAGCAGCAAGAAGATCTTGTTTTACAACAGTGAGCAAGACAAAGAACAGTCCAACCCACACATGGTCCTGGACATCGAGTAAGTATCGCACGCCTACTTCACAGCTCTTAACTTTGATTAGCTGGGTGAGACTTGCTTGACTTCAGTAGTTCTGGACGGGACCCTAAACCACGCTCCAATCCCCATCTGCAGTAAGATCTTCCACGTGCGGCCGGTCACCCAGACAGATGTGTACCGCGCAGACGCCAAAGAGATCCCGAGGATATTCCAGGTAAATGCAGATCTTGTACAGCCCAAGGAGCTGACCAAATTTTTTTATCTTACTGCCTGTTTCCGTCATGCTATACAATACTAATTCAAAGCCTTTGTATGCATTGTTTGAAGCATTGACCACATTTCTGATCATACAAAAGGGAAGAGCCTGATTTGTATCAGCTCTCTGCATGCAAATGGTCCATATCGAGATGCCAGCTGGCCAGTGCATATTACCTGGTGCCCCAGAGGAGGATTTGATTACTTCTTAACACCGTGTTGTTATTACACCATTACGGACCTGTAGAACGAATTCAGAGAATCTTGTCAGACTGTGACTCAGACTTCCTGTAATGGCCCTCAATCTCCCACGACAGATCCTGTACGCCAATGAGGGGGAGAGTAAAAAGGAGCAGGAGTTTCCCGTGGAGCCGCTGCCTATCGGAGAAAAGTCCACATACATCTGCCACAAGGGCCACGAGTTCATCCCCACGTTATACCACTTCCCGACCAACTGCGAGGCCTGCACCAAGCCGCTGTGGAACATGTTCAAACCCCCGCCAGCACTGGAGTGTCGCCGCTGCCACATCAAGTGCCACAAGGACCATATGGACAAAAAGGAGGAGGTTATTGCCCCCTGCAGGGGTGAGTGGAATAGGACTGACTGCCAGAGACCGGGTCTGCCTAGAAAGCCCAATACAGCCCATGCCATCGTTATAGTGTTACGTAAAACTCACTGGTGTTGGTCTACACATATATTTTATTTTTTACTGGTGCTGCTTCTGTCCAGAGTAAGTTGCACAAGCAGATATGGCAGGAACGCTAGCGGTAGTAATGTTAGTAACATGCTTGGTAACATTGTGCAAAAAGAGCCTGTTTTGGCTCTGGGTCGCACTGCTAAACGAACGAAGGTGATCAGTTATCGATCAATGCCTCCCTCCCCCCCCCAGTGAACTATGACGTATCGACAGCGAAGAACCTGTTGCTGCTGGCCGTGTCGCAAGAGGAGCAGCAGAAGTGGGTCAGTCGGCTGGTGAAGAAGATTCCCAAGAAGCCACCAGCACCAGAGCACTTTGCCCGCTCCTCACCTCGCGCCTCAATGAAGGTGCAGTCCAGTCAGTCAATGAGGAGGCCAAGCCGTCAGATGCCCCCCAGCAAGCCCAGGTGAGCCCCAGAGGTGGCACTGTGTGGGTGTGTGGGGGTCAGGCCCATGGATTTAGTGCTCACTATATTTAGGGAGAAGTCATTCTTCTACATTGACATTACCTTGATTAATCACCAAGGTGGCTTTCATCTTAAGCCTTCTTGGCTACGTTTTTCAGCTATGAACCTCCTATATGACCAATGACTCCCCTTTCCTTCTGGGTTGGTTGTTAAGCTCCCGATGGTCCTTCCGGTTTTTTATGCTGTTGAAAGGCCTGTGAAAAGAGTCTGTTCTAAAAAGGCTGTCTCTGCCTGGAGTACCCAGAGGGTTCTTCCAGACACCTAACACTCTCTCCACTGCTAAATTCCTGTAGCGGTGGCCCCATGCTCAAAATCATCCTGCACTGACCTATGACCTCTTCATTCTCACGTTGCTGGTAGACAGTAAGTGGCCCGGCTCGTGCAGCTCCTTGACACTTAACAGCTCTGTGTTGGGTTTAGCCTGCTGACACGAGCGCATGTTACTAACTGCAGAAGCTTGGTCAGGTGCTGTTGTGTTTGCTGCACCTTGAGCAGCTCATCTGGGGGCCAGTCCACTTTCAGACCCACCTTCTCCTGTTCCAGATTGTTGGACTTGGGCCTGCAGGACTGGGATTGGGCCTTGGATGATGTTGATGAGACCCATGTGTTTGATTTCTGAAGAAGTGAGAGAGGGGGGGGGGTAACCAGCTATATGTGCTGGGACTTGTGTGTGTGCGCGCAGTGGGATGGTCGCCATGGAAACGTGTTACTGGTTCTCAGGGGCATGAGCTCATTAGCATCTAGCATTGCTTTAAATGCCACTAATTTCATTAATGCTCTCCTGTCAACTGTTTAAAAAAAGCTGAGTACGGCTAAATTTGAGCATTAGATGCTGTTCTGTTGGTCTGTGCTCATGAGTGACTGATGGCCCAAATGGGGATACAGTAATTTTTAATCTGATTTAATTAATCAATTTGAAGTGATTACAGAAAACCTGTTTACAAAGCTAATGTCAACTCCTTCCCCTGTAAACCTTTTGCTAATGAAGGTTCTCGTTTGCGTATCAACATCTCCTTTTTCCAGAGTTGCTTAGTTTTTAAAAGTCCTCAGTCTTAACTGTAATTGGCATCCTCGCTCTTTCTGAGGGGTTTATTTTGATTGTTACCCCACTTGACCCTGCTCTTCTCCCCCGTGACTCCCTGACCTCATCCTCCCCCCCCCCCCCCAAGACTGAGCGACCCCAAGATGAAATGGGACGACTCGGGACGTGGACAGCTCAGCAAATCATGATTTTCATTCCCCCCCCCCCTTTGGAATGTTGGACATTTTGTTTTTAAATGTATAGATCTGTACGAGTTTGTACTTAGTGTGAAGCTTTGAAATAAAACTTGTGTCCCAGTTTCTTGTGTTCGGGTGTGGTTATGAGCCCTTCCCCAGCATGCAGTGTGGTGTGCTGTGGTGCATCTGAACACCTGGGACTGTGGTTGCTGGTGTGTTTGATCGTTCTGCTCTTCACGCTGGGTGTGTTCTGGGGTGGAGTGGTAAACGGGTTGTGCTTTTCACTGTGGTGAAACTAACTTTGTGTACCTTCTCTCTCTCTCTCTCTCTCCCCCCCCTCCAGTTAACCACCTTTATATGTGGAGGTGCTGAGTCTACAGGGTGATCGGTATTTCCTCCTACCACAGAAAGACTGAAAATGTGTTCACTCTGCATACTCAAAATAGACATGGATGCACAAATACTATTTTTGTAATTCTTCTAGAGACCTCTTTCCTATCCTGGTTTACAGCTCTTGGCTTCCACTTATGAATACTAGTCTTCAGTTCTGCGTCAAGCAGGTTCAGGTTGGACTGATTGGGCCGCCGGTCGTGGAGACGCGCCGGCACACGCTGATGACACTTTCTGCTGTCTGCATCGCTCTCTCCCTTGCTGGACTCCGCTGGAGGAGGGGCGAGTTGTGATGCTGACGGCACCAACTGGTCCAGAGCCCCCCTGGACGTCCACAGGGTGAATGGGGGACTGTCACTACCAGAGGACCAGGACAACAGGACTGTGCTGGCTTCGCCCGTGTGGTCTACGTGTCCCATGTGCGCATCACCTCTACGTGCAAACACTACATTCAATGAGAAGGTTAATGGGTTTTTCCTGAAGCAGCTGTTGCGCACAGGTACCTGTGCAGCGACAAGCAGCCTGTCTGCAGGTTTGTACCGTGCGTACTCCCACCGCCCTGGCGTGGCCAAACACAAGTAGCCCCGTTGTGTAGCGCCGTCGAGGTAGTGAGGTGGGCAGTGGTGGGTCTCGAACGCACGCGATGCCTTATGGGCATTAGCAGCCGAGCGGAATCTGCTCCGGGTGTGGCTCACCTTGCTGAGGGACACCGTCTGCGCTGCCATTATGCATCAGTATCGTCGCAGCCTACGAATGTAATCCTGGAGCAACCATGACGAGAGCATCGCGCCGGACGAGCTCTGTTTCTACATCCGTACAACCACACGCGAGAATAGCTACAGCACGGGTGTGAACTCCCGGAGGGTCACGTCTGTGCACTTTGTCGATTTCAATTCTGCAAATTGGCTTTATTTTTTTTAAACCCCCCCCCTTTTTATACATATGGAAATGTTCAAGTACCACTGCAGGTATATATAAACGATGGAAGCTCAACAGACGCCACCTTCCAGCAGTCCGACGTGTTTCGCCATCGTCTGATCCCTCGGGTTGCCCGCCGTGTGCTGATAGTGCCTCACCAAGTGCTGTTACCCACCCACCAGTGCTTTGTCTACTCATAAGCAAGAATGTGTTTTTATCCTTATTCCTGAGCAAAGCGAGAAGATATTAAAAAGGTTATCGGTTTGTACTAAAATATTCACAGCACATACTGTATCCACATGCTCTAGAGTGTTTAACTGCAATGAAGCTGTAGGAGTGTTTTGTGGTGTTTGTGTAGTTTCTCTGCAGCGTGTTGAGTAGCTGTGGGCCCTCTGAGCTACGCGGACCATCCACACTCGGCCAGAACCTTCAAACGTGGCACACAGCGTATATACGATATATATTTTGCATACCATCTCCCATAAATGTATTATGTTGGCCTGTCCACTTTATATTTAAGTGCTCTGTTCAGACTGCATGTTTTATACTGCTGTGATCAGCTCAAGCTCTTAACCTGTTTGACAATAAAATTATGTAGCTCTCCAGCGCGTCATGTTGCATTCATCACCATAAAACCTTCCGCCGTGTTACAAGGTTCTCTTCTGCTCCTTTCAGCTCCGCACGCTGCACATGCCTGAGGACTTTGAGGCCTTCTGTTTCATTAGCTTATGGAGAAGCCTGGCGAGAGACCGGGGTTTGACCTGCGCACTAAACCTGAGGTGCTCAGTTAGGAAGCGGTGGCCCCACTGTGAGGTAGGCAAGAGACCACGAAGCGAGACTCGGACTTAAGTATAATTGACACAGGAAAGAAACTGTGGGATCGGAAGCCGAAATGAATGTTCGCTCAGCCACCGTGATTTCTAAACCCAAGCCTGGATGCAATATCAGGCTTTATTTCCCTGACCGATGGTCTTCCCCATTTGTCAAAATATTACATCAGAAACACAATATCGTGATAATTTGTTACGTATTAAGTTTGATACAAAAGCTGTAAAATGTACTTGGTCCATAAATACTGGCACTTCTGTTATTTTGGTGACGTGCTGGTTAGCTGGTGTGTTTCTACACACACACCCCTGCCTGGAGGGGCGGCGGTAGCAGCAGGTGACGCATGATGGGGCCGGTGTCTCCGTGACGACGACCCCGAGAAGGTAGTTTAGTCCGTTTTGATCCTGCGGCGGCCGTAGTACAGCACTGTGGCCGTCACCCACCCGTTGAGCATCGTCATGACGACGAAGCGTACTAGAACTGCGGGGTGGGCGCAAGAGGACAGTGAGACAGGCGTTCTGGTGCAACGAGCCACATAAGGAGAGTCGGTCAATGTGCCATGATGCCAGGAAGTCCTAACTCACCCTGCATGTCGCTGGTGGTCACAACAGTGGTATAAATCCTCGCTGAAGGGGAAAGAACACGGGTGGTAAGACGGCCGCACATCCAACACACTGAGACCGCCGCTTGGACTGCACGTCCCTCCACTCACCCATACAGGTGTACGTGGCCAGAGCCCAGGTGAGCGCGCTGACCTGCCCCGCGTCCTTGGTTCTCCACAGACACTGCAGCTGCGCCATCTTGCTTGCAGCACTGATGAAGGTGCACAGGCTCTGGAAGAGAAGAGGACCGCGCTGAACGTGTCGAACACCTCCACTCTTGCAGGATGTGACGCACAAAACGAAGGGACCGATCGCCAAGCCGCGTGGGCGCAACCTCACCATGGCCAGGTCTATGATCCACTTGCGCACCGTGAGTAGCTGCCACCCTCCAACGAAGCTGGCAGGAGGAATCAAGGCGGCAACCATGAAACAGAGGGGAAAAACACCTGGGAACAGGCTACTGTGCCGTGTTGGTGGGAGGGACGCCAGACCCCTGACACTGAAGGATACACGGCGGCGTAGAGGAGGCTGTGCTTCAGGTTTCCGCTGTAGTGCAGGATGAGCAGCAGCAAGATGGCGTCTGTGGCACAGAGCAGCACTTGCTGATCACCAGGACAGTCCTTAAAACGGGAGCACATGAACACACACTCGCCGTAACCACCTACCTTGGGCGATTAGGATGGGGTACTCCAGGTAGGTGGGGGGCGGGTACTCGTAGTACACCTGGTAGGTGACAAACACGATGAACCTGCAACACGGGAGGGAGTGAGAGAGGCTGTGGGACCATTCGCGTGACGTAGGGGCCTTTCACAGGGATTCAGTCTGGTGTCATGCTTTTGGCTGGGGGTTTGAATGTTTGCACTGTCTTTGCAAATGTGTCACTACCATGCAGACAAAAGTGCAAACAAAAGCAAACAAGAAATCCATGCTGTTCACAAGGGGGGGGGGGTATTTCCAGAGGGCGTTGCCCTGCTTTATCATCATTTGCTGAATGTTGTGACGTGTGCAGGTAAACACAGCTCCCCAGCAGGATCCTCTATGCATGTAGCAACAGCCTCCATTCCCTCGCCTGCACGCCGAAACACACACACACACACACACAGGCGATCTGAGCTGGACAGGCAAGCGCTGCGTATGTGGCCGATTTGACAAGTGACACATCAGAGGCCAAACGAAGATCCCCGGAGTGTTTGTGACATTAAATGGCAGGTTCTGGAAGAATTGCGCGCATGTGAGCTTCCAAGTGAACACACAGCCCAAGGTGGGTAATGACAAACAAACCCCCCCATGCGACTGAACACCGATGACGTCCACAGTGAGCGAAGGGGGTGTGGGATGGATGGATGGACGGGGGACAGTCTAAGTCGCTCTCTACCTGGACAGTGATTGGTGGCACACGCTGCCCAGGGGGCCCACCGCTGGGTGACATCACCGCGATAGTGGTGTGTGCTCACAAAGGGACCTAGAAGGGTCGATTTAAACACCCCAAATTACAGCCCCAACCCTGTGTTACTGACCAGGATTACAGCAAACAAGGTATCACAGACAAAGCAGTTAATATTTCATAAGTTAACTCACATTTCAATCTGGGACTGGTCAACTGAGGACATTTTCTACCAAACTCGTGTCGCTGGATTTCCGAGAATTGCGGATTTTGGGCTAAATCCATTAAATCATTCAGCTTTTATATCTCTCAGAACAAAGTATGCTGTTTTTGCCCCTTATTTGTGGCTATTTTTTTTTTTAAGTTATATTTTATGCCTGTCGAGTGTTAAAGCAAATACAGGATTGATACACTAAACTGGCCGACGTGCTTCCCACGAGACTGAGTTAAACTGACAGTTAAACTGACAGTTAAACGGACAGTACAGCCTTAACGCTGAATGTAACAAAGGGGAAAAGAAACCGCTCAGTCACTTTGTAGATCCCGGGACATTTGGTGGGAGAGTCACAATGTGGGGACAGCAAATGCACACAGTGAGATCTGTCAGCTGTATTATATGGAAACATGTCCGGTGCAGTAAAAACTCAAGATGATCGAGGTTAAACCTAACTGTCGATTCGCACCGTTCCGTCCGCCTCCGCGCAGCGTCTCGCTCTAGTTGTCAGTTTGTGGGTTTATCCTCCGTGTTTTTTTTATTTTATTTTAAACTGACCAAATCGGTTTGCAACAAACTTGAAAAGAAAAATGAAAAGTTGCAGGACGGCGGCGCGGCCTCACCCGAGCAGCTCGAGCAGGACGCTGCTCACACTGACGCCCTCCGTCGACTTGGCCCGCATGAGCGCGAACATCTGCGGGAACTTGAGCACCATGCACACGAGCAGCGTGCTCAGGTTGGCCAGGTGCAGAGCGGCGTCCACGGCCATCGTCAGGTGCGGGAGTCACGGCAACTTTGCTTCAGCGTCTCCACGTCGTAACCTCGCTTCCGCCGTCACCGCGGTGCATTGTGGCCCTCGGCGGCCTCCGTACGGCGGTGTATTTTGACCCTCCGTGCGACCCGTAGCGCATTCGCCCCTGTGCCGGAAGTCAGACTTTATTATGAAGCGCGGTTCCCGACTGTTTGTTTGAGGAGCTGTGCGCGCCGGATGTTACATTTGTAGCCTTGTTGAAATACTTAAATAAGTGTTTTATATTAATATACACTCACTGGCCACTTTATTAGGTACCTCTTCATTTAGCTGGGATTCAGCAGCAACATGCTGGATTTGTTTCCGTGGTCATTTGTCCGTTTTGATGTTTCTGCAGATGTCACCTCCTGTCTCCTCCCAAAGATGCTCTATTGGCTTGAGAGGTGGCACAGTGCAGGTTACTGAACAGGCGTCTGGTGACACGGGTGACACCTTCACCTGAGCGGACGGACATTTTGGCCTCAGCTTCGGCGTTGCTTCTGGCAGCGAGGTCGGCTGTTTCTGAAATCCTGGAACTGGAGCGATCGAGCAGCGTTCGCAGCCACTAAGACCACACGTCCTGTCCACTCCGTTGGTCATTCACGCAGGAACGGGACCGCGAGACCTCGTCTGTGTGCTTCGTACTCTGAGTCACAGCCACGTGCAGGGAGAGCTGTGTGTGTAAACAGCCAGCTGTGCCTAATAAAGTGGCCACCGAGCGTATGCTGCCATATAACCCCCCGAGTTCCACGTTTGCAGCACCAGCTGACCCCAGTCACACACATCAGCACCAACCCAGCGAGCTGTGGGTTTAGTGACATGAAGCTCCACTGCAAAGTCATCTGACAAACTGAGCATTTTTCCTGTTGGGTGTCGAACAGCATGACTGGAACCTCCACCCCGCTGTCCGTCCGTCTGTCCGCCCAGGGACACGGTGGTGTGGGACCTAACAAAGGCAGGAACTGAGCAGTGAAACAAAGTGTGAAATAACTAACAGACACCCGCAGCCCCCCCGCACACACTCACACCCCAATGTGTGGGAAACTGCAGAACCCTGTACGGTAACAGACGCTACAGAGACATCGCTTCCCGCATGCCAGCCCCCCCCAGCCCAGCTTGTTTACTCTCTTCCGACGCCCCGGTTTCCAAGGCAACGTGCGTCCCGGACTGGAAATGTGTGTCTGCTCAGGTACGACATCTCATTTTCCCGTTCCGCTGATGTCTAGGAGGGGTCGGGGGGTGTAAGGGGTGGGCTGACCTCAGGTATATATGTCCGGTCCCCCGCGCAGAGGGGCTGGAACTCAACCTGGACCATGAACACACCCCTGTAGGTGCAGCTCCACTCAGGCAGACACCTGCGCTCTCACCTGCGCTCAGCTTCTTTCCTGGTCTCTGCCTTTAGCTGGCAGTCTCTCTTGTACCTGGAGGACGGAGTTTTCTGGCATCTTCTGTCCAAACCTGAAGACCACATTCCCTCCTTCTCCTTGCCTCAACTGCCACGTACCGTAGGGCCCATGTCGGCTTGGTGGCAGGACCCCCCAGGTGCAGAGTGGGTCAAGCTGCTCCCGGTGGCACTGTGTGTAGTGGTCTGTGTCATTGGGTTGCCGTGCAACTGCGTGGTTCTGACTGCACAGCTACAGCTGAGGTATGTGAGTGACGTTCTGCTGCGCAGTCTGGCTCTGTCCGACTGCCTGCTGCTCCTGGCTATGCTGGTGCCCCTCCCACACCTGCTGCTGCCCCCCAGGATGCTTGGACACACGGTCTGTGGGGCCCACCTGGCCCTCGGCTACCTGGCTCACCTGAGCGGAGGCCTCACCCTCGCAGCTCTGAGTCTGTTCCGGTGCCTTCTGCTGCGGGGGGGTTGGGCCCACAGGGGGCGGCCCAGGCTCGGGTGGGCGCTCTGCTCTCTCATATGGTAAGTGTGTGAAAGCAGCAAGGTGACAGGTGTCTTCACACTCCTGCCATTTTTCTGCACGCGTTTCTCAAACACCACAAGCACAGCCTGGGTGGAGACTGCATGTCCTCCCCAGGTTCACCTGAGTCTGCTTTGTTTGCGTGTGTGTGTGTGTGTGAGAGAGAGAGAGAGAGAGCAAGAATGTGTTCAGAATGTTTGCTGTCTCACAGCTTCTGCTCCCAGGACAGATCCCAGACCTCCATGGTTTTGACCTGGTTGTTAATAACGGAAGGACGGCAGCAAAGCGACGGTCCTGTGTCACATGTCACCGCTCAGGGTTGCGTTGTGTGTTGTTTGTTCACCCCCAGGTCGCTGTCGCTGCTGCTTGCTGCCCCGGCTGCCTTTCTGGCCAGAGCTCTGCCCCCACCAGCGTTCCGGCCACAGTCTGACCACGACTCTGAACTCAGCACGGCTGCGGTTTCAGCGCCGGTGACGGTGACGACCGCTACCGAGCCGAGTTCTCACCCCCCGCCAGCTGACATGTCCCATTTGAGGTCCGTATGGGAGCCCCAGTCTCTCGCTGGGTTCACTCCTGAGCCTCCGGTGGATTCGGAGCTGGTGCCGGTGCTGCTGTCGCCGACCCTGTCTCTGCCTGCGTGTGCCCTGCTTTTCCCAGCATCCTCCTGGCCCTGGGCCAACCTGTGGAGGTGGGCTGCACTCTCAGCTGCGTACCTCCTCCCTCTGGTCACCATGCTTGCCTGCTGCTGCCCCCTGCTGGTGCGGCTGTGCAGCGCAGGGCTCAGGCTGCCCCAGAGGAGGGGCGCGGCAGCGACGGCCGCTCGGCGGGTTGTGGGTTCGGTGGCCACGTTCTCCGTCTGCTGGACTCCCCTCCACCTGCTGGTGTTCTTCGACCCCCAGCTGAGCCACGCGCTCAACGCGGTCAGGCGGCTCCTTCTCGTGCTGGGAGTATGTAGCGCTGCCGTTAACCCTGTCCTGTATGCACAGCTGGATGGGAGGGGGCATCGCCATGGAGACCACCACCCCGCAGAGACCCCCCATGAACAGGAGTCTGTGGTGTAAGACATGGAAGCAGCTGCTACTGTGTAGGGTGTCAGCCTAGGAGGAGACACCGCGCTGTGTGGTTTTCACATTTTAATCATTTATTTCTCGGACACTTTAAAGTGAATTACAGCCTTAAACTTCTTATACCGATTTACCCGTTTAAACAGCAGGGTAACCTTTACTCTATTACCTTAGGTTTAAGTACCACAAGAGTTGGGATTCAAGCCTGTTTTCTCCCTCACAGGGGTGGCTGCTGCACAGGACCTCAACCACCACCCACCTCTGTCCCACCACACTCCATGTCTGCGGTTACATGTGAGAGAAAAAAACATGTCTTTTCACCATGATTTTTACTGGATGTCTGTAATTGTATCATTTTGCCCCACGTGGAGGATTTTTGTAGGCGGGGTGTGGCACTGATGTCACGCAAACACGATAAAGAAAACAGGGTAAAAGTGACGGCTGCAAAGGGCGTTCAGGAACACCAGGTAGAAGTTCAGCACAACATGCAGCGTTGGCCATGTGACCAGGCGAAGGCGGTCGAAGGTGGTCCTGCGAGGTCCGGTTCCCGGCGGCTGCATCTAGCAGGGCTGCATTTCAGGGTCCGGTTTGAGCTTGCGGTGGGCGCAGTTGAGCAGCAGCAGGTTGTCGAGCCGCGCCAGCGCCAGGCCCAGTTCTGTGCCCACGCGGCTGCCCAGCACCCGGCTGGCCGTGTTGGGGACACGGTCAGAAAAGACGGACACGTCCCGGGGGAGAGGTGCCTCCTGCCTGGGACGGCCCTGCGGAACCAGACCGTTCAGACAGGCGTTTGGTCAATTAAACCGCCACATACAGTCAGGCCTGCAGATGCACAGAGGAAACATCTAGAACATCACAGCTACCGCCTTCTCACTTCCCTTCCGCTTACCAGCTGGTCAAAGTCGGCCAGAAACCCCCAGTTCTTCTGCCTGCCGGTTTGGAGAGAGAGGCGTCAGTGAGCGGTTCATTAGCATATGCAAATTTGCGCATTTAAACACGTCGGATCTGCGATTTTTTGGCACTTCTGTGCGGCAAATGGATGACAGAGAAATTGGTCTTGGGTCACAGGGTCACTGTCGCACACGGGAGAAGGTCAGGGTTCCGAAACCGAATGTTTGCAAGACAAGTTTTTATAAACCGCTGTTAGCAAAAACGGCCAAAACAAATACACAGAAATACACCCGTGGGGTCCCGTGGGCTCCGTACCACTGCCTAACCGCCTCCTTCTCCGCGCGCACCATCTCCCTCCACGACTGGTCCTGCTTGACGGGGTCGCCCAGGTCGGGGTCGCGCCGCTCGGGAGCGCGCGCCTCGGTGGCGCTCTGCCGGCGCAGGGAGACCGTGGAGCGCGAGGAGGGGTCCGGGAACCGGTACCCGGCAGACACCGCGCGCCGCGGGGACCCCCTCCTGCCCTCCATTCCCAGGCTGTGACCGAACTGCTGCGGCGGCAGTGGCTCCTCAGCTTCTTAACATGAAACAGAAAATAAAAACGTTATCGAGAAGAAGCCGAGCAGCACGAGGCGCCGCTGTGTTTTGCTCGCGCTGTATCCCGTGGAAACGGCCCCCCCTCCTCCTCCTCTTTCGGCGTCACGCGGCGGGGCTGAAGCGCGCCTCGCGCGCCGTGACAATAAACCTGAATACATTTGTGCGGCGGGTTCGAAGTGGGAGCCTCGCGATGTCGGTTTTGTGAAACATTCGTCACGATGTCAACACTTTTCACAGTTTTAAAAAAGGTACCGCGACGTCCAGCGGACAGTAAAAGAAGCAAAATAAATAAATGTGTTGTTTTGTGCGGCTCTTCCCGAGCTTACAACTTGAGGGAAAGAAGAGAGGAAATGTGACGATTTTGTAAAATATAATTCTTTCACAAACCACTCCGGTTAACTGAGCGTTTTATTTATAAATTGAACTTTACGTGTCACCAATATCAGGTCAATTGTCACATTGTGTGAATTTTTAAATCTCTCCGTAATTTCTGTCAGATAAATGAAGTCCGTCGCTCATCACGGCGGCGGATATCCAGTAGGTGGCGCCACAACCCTTTCTGTTGGCGAGCTCTGTGGGAAGTGGCGCTAAATGAAAACAAGACCACGGTGTTTTTGTCTCATGTTTACATCCAGAGTGAGTCTCTGTCAGGAGGGAGCGAGGTAGAAAAGCCGGAGGAGGAAAACTGCGGCTGCAGCTGTCGGCAAAAAGGAGCGAAAGAAGCGAGTTTGGGCTCAGAATAGTGGTTCATCTTCTGAAGGTAAACGACACACTTTTGGGGAGGTTTCCACAGATGACTGAGTACTTCTGTTAAAATCACACATCCCTTCAAACGCTGTTGTGTAATTCATTCCAAACAGGAGTATCTGTGATACAAATGAATAAGTCGTGGCTGAACCACAGACCTCTGGTCCTGTCTGGGACACCTTACAGGTCATGACCTGCTATGGGTCGCAAGCAAAATTCTGACGTGGAGCAGAGAGGAGTAGTGTATTGGTGTGAGTTACAGGGGGAGAAAGAGTGAGGGCAGAGAGGGAGTGACCATGTGGGAGCGGCCCTGTGATAATGGCTAAGAAGTTATTTACGCCCCCTAGGGAGCGAGAGCAAGAGACCCCCTCGTGGGAGTGGCTCTGTGGGAGCAGCTAAGAAGGAGACACCCAGCCCCCCTCAGGGGAGCGGCTAACAGGGAGACACCCAGTGGGAGCAGTTGTGTTACAGTGTTATTGACACGAGTCATCAGGGACCGTGGGCCTCCATGGCAACACGAAGTGCAGTTAACCAGTTCTCCACAGAGGCTGCGCACACCCACGCTGTCACAGTCCTAGTGCGTCCGCAGTCAAAAGTTATACGCCTGTGTGCTCAACCGGGTTTATTTAGAGAACATGTTGATTTATAACGGCGCAAACAACCGGCAGAGACGCACCAGGAGCTTAGATAACAGCTTCTGTTTTCCACGTGTTTAATGAGTTTAACAACATTTGGGATGAGCATTTTCAGCCCGATTTTTGGCAGCTCACAAGGGACGTCCTCGTGCTCCGGGCCGAACAGGCTTCACCTTTCGCAACACATACAATCCCATCCTCCTCGGCGGGTTCAGACGCAGAGCGCCGACTCCACTAGCCATGCGAGAAATGCAATGTGGCAGAGAGCAGAAGAGTTCTGAAATGTTTCTGAAGGAGATCACATGATAATTCTTTCTAATGTTGGTCCACATAATGGATTGAACATGCAACATGCCCTCAAGTAGCGCTGGACACCATGATACAGATTCTGGGTTTTTGAAGGCAACGCCGAAATGGCAATAGAGAGCTAAAATGACCTCCTTCAGTATGAGCAATGTGAGTAAAAAATAGAAAACGATAACTAAAGCCCCCAGTGTAAAGGAGCATAAGCCTGAGTGCGTGTCTGTGTGGACGTGTTCCCTGCTGGTGTCATTAGTGACAGTCCAAGCAGCTGCTGCCCCACAGCTGTGTCCATGTTTGGTCAGTGAAGGGTCCACAGCAGGAATGGCCAAACCTCTTGTCTCTTTCCCAAAAAACAAAACATCCGAGGTCCTTGCAGATCAGCTGTCGACAGAGACGCCTCAGACCCCAGGACGTCCAGCACCGCAGATTGCAAACACAGACACACGCGCACTGTCACACACAGCCACACACACTGTCGCACGCATTGTCACACACAAGTGAGCTGTTGCACACTGAAATCTGCCTCTCGCTTTGTTAGGTGTTTTCAAATGAACCAGAAGGGGACACACACCAAACTGGATATTCTGGCCTCATTTTCAAACAAAGTTAAACTTAGCATGATGGACCCCCCCCCAAGAGAACGGCTAAAGCGAAGGGTTAGAGCAAAGTGGGACATTTCTGCTAGAAAAAGGCGAGAAGCGTGTCGATGCGCTGCTCCTTGTTGTGACTGAAAGGCAAAGGCTTCTGCCTCAGATCAGCTGCACCCTAAAAACAAAGTCTATGTGATGAGACCCAGACCCCTTCTGAGACTGAGGCAGGGTGTCGGAAGGAGCAGAAACTCCCCCCACAACCTAGTTCAGGGAGCGCCAGTTGGCGGATTTGCCTCCTGGCCCCTCCCACCTCACTGTCCCACAAGAGGTCTTTGGCATCTCGGTCCATGTCCAAAAAAGCCACCGTTTTCACAGATCTACGGCGGGTATCGTCCTGTCTCTCACTCGACTGCAGTTGCCAGGGAAGCCGAATGCAGAAGTCATGGTTCCAGAATGTTCTGGCGTTTGGAATCACTCAACAGAACAGGATCACCACTTGCTGTGTACAGTGGGTCTGCGCCAGAAGCAGGAGCGAGGAAAATGAATTTGTGCTCTCAGTGGTGGGAGTGTGAAGAGAAACTGATGTTTGGCTCAAATAAAACTGGGTGGTGATTAGGGGAACTGGCCGCCGCTGAATGTTCACCCTCCCGGGAGGAAGGGCTGCTTTTCTACCATTAGGCTTTAAGTGGACATGACTGCCAGCAGCGGTCATTTGATCACCAAAAGGGCTTTTGGGGGACGGGTTGGCAGCTACCTGTGCCCCTCAGTATCCCGCTGTGGTCACCCAAGTTGAATCCTTGAAACGTCCACATGTTTCTCACAGAGAGCGTAAAACAGATGTTTTCAGGAACTTAGGAGATCAGTGAGAGGAGTGTCTTGCAGAATGTGCTAGAACCTGAGTGTGTGTGTGACGCTGAACTGCGTGACAGTCGCAGATTGCCATTCTGTGTAATAACAGGGGGATTTCACACCCAGGAACAAAGATGTCGTATCTGTGACGGAGGCACCCCCCCCCTCAATCCACGCTCCCCCTTCCAGTATCAGAATGAGTTTGGAGCCGCCGTTGTTGTTGTTATTCCAGCGCTGGGCTCCTCCATCTCCTCGTGTTCTAAACGCCTGCACACGATTATTCGGTGGGGCTCAGTCTTTGAACCTCCTTAATCTGCTGCGTGCACAAAATGACAATTACCGCTTTCAACTCTGAAAGCATTTTAATTAATTCTCGCCTGTGCTGTTTCATTCAGTTTTATTGTTTCCCAGCTTGCGGCCGTCGGCAGCTGCCAAGCCCACCCTCCTTATGGGATAGCAAGGTCCTTGCAGCCCCCCCCTCCCCACGCTTCTCCTGATTTTTGACAAAGCGGATGAAAAGTGTTGTTTGCTAGCCGGGGGGCACCTTTTAAAGAGTCCTGGGGGTCAAGGTGTGAAGAGACAGGGAGCGTAGCCACTTGTTAACATGTCACCTCTTTTTCTTCCTTCTCAGTGCAGGCCTCCGAGCCGCCGAGTGGAAGAGAACGTGCGCCTCGCCTCGTGCGCGAAAGCTGCTGTACGTGGCGCCTCGGGCCGCAGCAAGCGTCTCATTACCACGTGAAGCAGCCGGAGAAATAACAGGAGCCCCGTCTCGGACGCCCGCAGAGAGCACCGCTGCTGTGCACAGACCCCGTTACTCGCCGACAGAGGCGAGAACCCAGGCAGAGGAGGTGCGAAAGTAGCAGCAACGTCGTCTCGCAACTTCACGACGAGAGTTTGCAAGTTAAAAACTGATTTTAAATGTATTTCTGTTGACCAGGGGCAAGAGAGGTGCCAAATTGTTATTCTTGCCTTGTGTACTTAGAGAATTCGCACCAATCAGCTCAGTCCAGAGCTACAAACTCCTCTGAAGCTCATTAGACTAATCAGCCCAATTTGCATCAGAACTGTATTTGTGTCCCATTTTTTTGGCAACTGCTAAAAGGCGCCTCGGATTTGAGATTAGGGAAGAGTCTTTTCTTTAGCGGCAAGCCGCAGAAAATGCGCTCTCGCTCTTCGCCGCTCAAAGGTGTCTCCTTCAGTGTGGGGGAAGCAGGACTAAAAAAAGGTAATCATTTAATTACTCTGGATGCCGGTGGGCTCCGGCGGTCCTATGGTTACGCACACCGCATTCCAGCCCACGCAGATGCTGGGGAACACAGATAACTGATGAAAAAATGTCTCCTGTTTCTTGAGCTGAAATAATGGATCAGGGACGTGTTTTTGTTGGCTTTGAAAGCTCAGGAGTTGTCAGTTGGTTGGGTCAACTTTCTTCATTAACGCACACGGGCTTGGGTAGCGACAGTGCTCCGAAGCAGAAGTTGTTTGGGTTTGTTTGGAAGATGGTGAGTGTGTGAGAGCGACTGCTCAAGCCCTGACCCCCGGGCTATTGAGCATTGAAATAATGAGGATAGGGTGGATAGTTTGGTCACCTGATCCTGGATTGTATGTCAACCGCCAAGTGGATGGTCTGTGAGAACATGCTTCGTGCCGCTCAGGGGCCTGTCAGCAATAAAACGGGGAGTCTGTTGGAGATGATGTTCATGCAGTAGAGACAAGAAGGCCCTCATCTCCGCCCTCGTCTCAGTTCTGCTCTCATTCCTTGTTTTGGTCTTGGTGTCAGTGGTGGTATCCCTGGTTTCGGTAATGGTGCCATTGCTAGTCTTGGTCTTGATTTTGGCCCTCGTCTTGCTATTGCGATTAACCAATTTACTGTGGTTCCAAAGTTATGGTTTCCAAATGGTGACAGTTTTGGAAACCGCAGTAAAATTCTGTTTTAGAAGGTTGCCGTAACTCTATCTTTTAAACGGTTTTCCTATAACTGCTGCTCAGTCCACCCACTGACCGCCGACAAGAGAGTCAACCTGAGACTCTAGATGACCTCTAAATGTTTTCGTCTATCCGCTATAAATGATGTCCAAGTAGTCAAATGTTATGTTATAAAAATTACCAAGTGTGCACACTTTTATTGATTGCATTTTTATTTAATTTATGTTTGCAACAGTTAGATACAGCATTCTGCTTTCTAAAGGCAGCAGTGAATTCTTAAATATGATTACTTTTCCCTCCCATGTTTATGTTTTTCATAGAAAGCAGGCAGACGCTGTATTTGCAGGTCCAAAAGAATGTTGTGGGGGGGGGGGGGGCCCNTAAATATGATTACTTTTCCCTCCCATGTTTATGTTTTTCATAGAAAGCAGGCAGACGCTGTATTTGCAGGTCCAAAAGAATGTGGGGGGGGGGGGGGGGTCCAGTTTTTATTTATGGCACATTTTTGCCACCAAAGGCTCTCATTACCTAAAAAATAAAAATGATATTTAAATCACCTGAAGAAAAAATTCATAAAACCGCGTAACCGCAATAAATCTGCCGTCGACATCCCCCCAGGTGTCTTTCCTCGTCTTTCCTGGTCTCAGCCCTGGTTGCAGCGTCGTCTCGGCCCTGAAGAGTGTTTCACATCTCCCGAGGGCAGATGTGGCCCCCTGGGAAGAGTTTACGGTGTAACGGTGGCTTTTCATTACGTCAGCGGCCACCCAGCAGCCACGCTGGTGTCGGGAAGGTCGGCAGCGGAGCAGGGTGCCCCCTGCATGCGCACACAGACGTTCTCACAGACACACACTGCCCAGACAGGCTGAGGCTCGCAGACTCACATGCACAACCCCAGCGTTCTCTCACTTTCGCAGATGTCCCAATGTTACATAACACGGTGGAAGGATATTGGACAAGCAGCACCGGTTTGATTAGATAATACCAAAGAGCGAGCGATTTGAATAAACATGGCATCAGCTGTCACAATGGCGTCAGAGAAATATACCATATTTAAATTATAATGAAATGCTAGCGTACAATCAGCCTGTCATCAGACAACCAATACCAATAATGGTGTTGTAAAGGAAACGGCGCCTCCTGAGGCCCGGTATTCCAGCCGTCGAGCTGAAGCGTCTGTGGAACAGGGGAACGGGGTTCGAGATGAACGGAGCGGAGGGCCTGCTCCGGCGTGGGGGCTCCCGTGGGAGATGCTCCTATTGATCGGGAGACTCCTTACTGAGCCGCCCGCCTGTAATGTATTCTGGTTGACTGTCTTATGAGACTTTAATGAGCAAACCATGGTCTGCATCTTAATTGAGTGGTTTTCAATCACTCCGCCTTTAAATCACCATTTTTTTAATGGCTCAGACCCCCCCCCAATCTGGCTGGGTGGAGTTTTTCTGTAGTAAGCTGGTAAAAATAAGCGCTCCGTCCTTGTCAGCGCTCTGGCCGACCCTGCGGAACACGGCGGCTGCGATCTGGGAGAACAGAGTACAAGGAGGACAGTGGACGAGGAAGTGGTGGTTGTGGGTTTGAGTCCCAGTTAGGTCTCTGCTGTTGTACCGTTGAAGAAGGCACTTAAGTTGATCTGTCTCTAAATATCCATTGATACAAGTGGATAAAACCCTTAAACTAGATTATGTGCTTTCGAAAAAGCAAAATCTCCCGAGCTAATGAATAGCTGAAGTTCCCCTTGCATAATAAGTGTAGCTAAATGAATTATTATGTAATGAAATGGAAAAAAAAATCCCTCTTGCCATCGATCAGTGGGACATAATAATGAGTGAGCTGCATGCTGAAATCCATTCATGTATGTGCAGAATTAGTGGATTCAGAAAATGCAAACCCCACAATGGCAGCCAAAGACTTGGTTATAATCTGTATTGCCACGCAAGGGATTTTTATACCGTTAGTCATGTTTACATTTCAGATAAAATTCGTTATCTTTGAGGACGGTTTCCTTCTAGTGGTTCCTTCAGCAGGGCGCTCGATCACACGTGCCTCCGCAGGTGAAGTTAAATTAGACGGAACGGTGGGAAGTCACGTGGCTGACATCCGCGGCGTGAGTACGCGAGCGCGTGATCGATGTGTCTTCGCCGAGGAGCTGACATGACAGAAGTGGTGCCGACTTCTCCCACGGTGCCCAGCAGGGGAAGCGTGGAGTGGCAAAGCGAGGAAGTGGAGGAGCGTGAGGAGTAAACAGCAAAGAGGGATCTGGTCGTGGCATTGTTTTGTTTCCAAATTCAGTTTCAAAATACCTCCTACTCCCATCGGTTGTGAGCGACTCGTTCATTGACAGCTGAAGATGCGCAGGAAAAATATACAGTTTACGCCCTGTGGCGTGAGTGACTCCCCTTCGCGAGGTGGCTTCTTCTTGTCTCTTGCTCCTGTCCTCTCTGTGTCATTCATCTGTCTCACTGTACCGGCCTCTCCTGCCTTTCACTCAACTCTCACCTGTTCTCCAGTCCTGCTCCCTCTCTGTTCCTCCCCCACGTGAGTCAGAGACGCATGTTTCACGGAGAAGAAAGGCCCAACTTATACAACACATACTGACACACAGAAAGGACACAGTAACCCTACTGAGACGTGCTCCAGTCCAACAGGGCTGCACTGATCACGAAGAAACATAGTCATTCCAGGTGCATGTGAACGAGAGGGCATTGGCTGCACGGTCTGATGTTAGGTTTCCAGACCCAGGTCGTCACAAGTGTCTGTCTCCTTGTACATCCGACGGTGTGTGTGTGTGTGTCACTGTCCAGGTGTTGCGAAATGTTTCTTTGCCTTGGGGGTTGGAATGGACACGTGCCACCTGAGATGATGCTGATGGATGGTTTCTGATTCTTACCCAGAGCAGCACACACCACTCCTCCTCTGAGAAGTGTGGAGATGGGCAATTCTCCCGGTGTACGATGGTGTGACATGTGAAGCAAGCCCAGAGGGGGCCTGTATGGATGACCTATGACAAGGACAGGCCCTGTTCCACGGGATCGACCCAAGGAGGAGAGGTACTGTGTTCCACTGCGGCGCTGTTTGAGGTCCTCTACGGACCTGATCTGACTTGTCCTCACTTGACCTGTCTTGACTTTTATATCCACAGTGTTTTCGCCCACCCTCCTACAAACCTGAGCTCCTGAACTTCATAGGAACAAATACGTCACAACAGTACAACCTCATAGAATTGATTCAATAATTAGGTGTAAAAAACTAATGACGCTGTAACGGTACAGCAGAGTATAAACTGGCAACTAAAGTTAATATAACTCTAGCTGTGGGTTCTGGGCCACAAATGTAGTTTCTCAGCCGATGTAAGAAGCTTTTGTAACCAAGACGACCTGAACCCGGCAGGACAATGAGTAGCCTTACAAGGGCCAAGCAGACGCCCATCAACCCGTCCGTCACAGAAAAACCAGTTCTCGCGCATATTAAATTCCCCCGCTTTTGAGCGGGAGCAGACCAGGAAGGTGTGCGCAATTATTTCAGCAGCAGCTGAATGGCCTCATCCTTCACCGACAGGTCGAAATCGGCGCTTTATTCGGGGCTGCCGACTCCGCCGTGAGCTTGCACGTCAGCCTTCTCCAGCGGAAGGTCAGAGGTCATGCGGTGACATGTCGGACGATCTCCTTCGTGCGTATTTATATCACAAACCGTTCTGACTGTCTCTCAACGTCAGTGACAATACTGGGTTTGGGAGCCATTATGTAATCTTTATTTTTCCCTTGGCCACTTCTCCACTGGCGACAGCAGGATTATGATAGTAATTATCACTTCTTGACATGGCATTTGAAGATAAGTGTTTAAAATCCGTCCGCTATGTGGTGCACCATTTAACTGTCTCTAGCAGAGCAATAGAGGTGGGGGGGGGGGCAGAAATGGCCTCGTCTTTACAACTGCTGCTTTTGCCCTGCCAGACCCCTCATATTAATACACCACAAGCTGTATCATCTCCGCTCTGCAAATTACGGCCGTTTTTATTTGTCTCGGTTTTGGGAGACGGCTGCTGAGATTTCGTATCCCATAGTTCATATCCCATAGTTACAGTTAATTGCAGACATAATTATATGTCCCTGTGTTTGTTCTTTTAGTTTTTGTGCATCCTGGGCCTGCTTCTTGTAGTTAAAGGCCTCGTTTGAATCCCTTTCTCCAGAACGGTCACGTCAGAAACGGGAGGCGGTCGAACGGGGAGCTGGTGGATGGGTGACACAGGGCGCGGAGACACCTGTCAGCTGCAGAACTCCACCATGGCAGTCCGAATGCATCCCGGCCACCGGTAACGTACACTTTACATTTCCACAATGCTGGAGGAATTGCAGAGCGACGGGGACCTTCTATTCCGATCTGTATCCAGGCAACTACATACCAACCAAGCTCTAAAATTAGGGATGAAGTCACGTCATGGAAAAAAACAGACAGACACACAGAGAAATACAGCAGTTTCACCAAGAGAACAATACAAAGATGTGAGCAGGACGACATCACAGAGTGATCTCATGTTGGGATCTCAGGTTTGGGACCCTTAGCAACTTGCTGAAAGGTTTGCGTCTGTCCAGTCTGTGAGAAATGGAGACATTGTTTTGGAAGAAGCATTCGTGTCTGGTTTGCATACAAACAACTCAAGGGAAACTCAGTTAACCCTCTGGATAACCTGTTATTGGAAATTAAGTCTTGTTGATGTTTTAGAGGATGGCATATTTGAAGTCGTTTTGCTTACAAAGTGAGGTGGAACGATCAGTGCGGACCCAGGGGGGCTGTTGGTAAGCAGGTGACACCAACCATGTAGGACGACATTTCCATTCACCAGGCGGAGACAAGGCTCCTGCCAGCCCAGGTGGTGCTGAGGAGTGGTGCCACAGCCCACGCGGGCGGGAATTTCTTTCATTCACTGGGTTCGGATGAGCTGCCTCTGGAACCTGCAGCCCTCCCTGTGTGCAGCTCGCCGCTGTTAATCCTGTTATCTCTATCGCTTCCTCGCACCCTTTGACATCTGGCTCACTCAACTGTCCAGCAAGTGTGGTTTAATCCAACAGAGCAGAGAATCCAGGGCAAAGGAATCTGAGCAAACAAAGGGCACAGGTGGGGAAGGGGCTTCATACGGGCGCAGCGAAAATCAGTCAGGGAGTGGGAGAGGTCTTTAAGTTCAACGCAGGACCTGAAGTCTTCTGAAGGCTGCATGTGGAATTAGAGGAGCTGGTCCTCATGACCAGTTGGGGTTTTCTCAGGCATTGACTGGAAAATCAATAACCATTGACGACCAGCCTTTTTCTTCTACCTCACCTTAGTGGGTCATTGATCGGTTCGACCAGTTGCTCCGTCCTTTTTCTGGACCTCCAGCAGCTCTGCCCTTTCGTAGCCATTTCAGCCTGGTCCCTTCAAGCACAAAGAAAACAGACCAGCAGGTTCCACAGTACTGTATAAACTATATTTGTCAGCCCCCTGCAACTCCAATTCAGCCACATCGCAACCAGAGCAGCAGGGGGATCTATTGTGGTGTAAGATCTAAACTGAAAGGTCATGGGTTTAATGCCCCGGAGAGGAACTTCAGCTGCCTGAATGAGTTGTCCCATGTCGTCTGTTCCAAACCAGAGCAGCGCTATAAGTGAATTAAATGTACAGCTGAAAGACAACTTGAAGAAGTGCGGATTTTATTAGCATATTTGGTTTTGGAGGTGGCAGAATGTGAATAATAGGGAAAAGCTCAAAGGTGCGAGAGTAAAAAAGCCAAAAAGAGTCCAGGCTTTGATTTCTGGAGAATAGACTTGTCCTCCTCGTGATCCTGTCTTTTATACAAAGAAGCCACGGAGAGGCCGTGGGAAGGTGTCTGAGATGCGTTCTTGTCAGGGGCCAGGAGAGTTCGTTCGGCCCGAAGCCTAGAGTTCCTGGTCTGCCTTCATTATTGGTTTTACGGCCAGTTATCTGTCTGTGGGTCATGCATCATCGATGGAGTTAATTTAAAAAATCTCGCTGAACCTCCACTGCAGATTTAAATAACTCTATTACTTGGGGAACATTCTCATAAATATTTACAAATAAGACCTACTGAAAAATGTAAGAAAATCCATCTAATTTATAAGGATTTTGTGCGTCTTGATCTTGGAGGAAAAGACTGTTCAAGCATTTTCTCAGATTCTGTGTTTCAGCAAGTTTTTGCTTTTCTGGAGGAGATGGTGCTCAGTGGGACGATGGAGGCCCCGCTGGGGTAGCACCACAAATGCAGGCCGTTCCTCGGAAGAAAATTAAAACCGAGTAAATCGAGAACGAGAGGAAGCCGGTTAATGGCCCTGCGTCACGGGTCACCCACCCCCCCGGGGTCCAGCAATGCAAGGGAGCAGCGACAGCCAGCAGTGCAGCTGTACAGTGGACACAACATGCTGTGCCTGATTCCTGTCTTTTTTCTCCATGACCACCATCCCTGGCTTTGTCTCTCGCTCTCTCTGTGTTAACAATGAATATAGTAGAGTTTCTAACTCTGAACACGGAGAAATCCAGAACAGCACCAGTATAGTTCTCGGTGAGTGAAAAAGCAGAGGAGAAGATAAAAATGAACATGACAGGCGCAGCGGATATCGATCTGATTAAGAGCAAACGCAGGCGGCAGACGGTCCGTGTTCGGCTACAGATACCACAGATAAAGCGATGCTCTCGCTGAAGCCTCGGGGGCCAGTACGGCGGGTGCGCTTCCACGGAGCTGGTTTCTGCCTCGGCGTTGCTGTTTGAACGCCGCTACACCCCCCACCCCCCCAGCTCCCCCGAACATGTCTTTATTTCTTTGTCACACTGAGTGTTCAGAGTGGGTATGATTTTCTAAAGCTATTGAGTGACTTCTCTCTGCACCCGTTGCCTCTGGTGACAGATATTTCTGTCACTAAGAATAACATGGTCGCGAAACGCGCACACGGGAAGGAAGGGCTTTTTGGCCTTCGTGAACCCAAAATGCTGCTGTTTCTTCGGCTGGGGGGTTGCGGGGGCGGAGGCTGAGGTGGGGGCCACTGGTTTAGGAAAAAGTGGGGTATTCCAGCATCAAAACCTGCGCTCATCAGGCAGACGGGCGACAGCCCAAGCCAACGAGACATTACATATTGCAGTTCTGACTCACATATAAAAAATGATCAAATAATGATATTTTTCACCATATTTATGTTATAAACAATGTCATCTAAATGCTATCAAACAAGAACTAAAATAACCCGTGGGCTGTAAGAATTGCAATATGAAAGATCATCACACAGTTGTGTACGGAATATGGGATGTTATTACTTTTGTGCGTCGTGAATATGCAGCTTTATTTTATGGGACGTAAGAGGGTATTATAGCTGCGATGAGTTGTGTTTGACCGTTCCCTCCACTCTGCCATGAAGCTGGTGGGAAGCTTCTCCAGCCAGAGAGACAGAAACCAAAATCAACACTGGGCAAAACTTTGG
Organism: Arapaima gigas; assembly: GCA_900497675.1. Taxonomy (NCBI): domain Eukaryota; kingdom Metazoa; phylum Chordata; class Actinopteri; order Osteoglossiformes; family Osteoglossidae; genus Arapaima; species Arapaima gigas. The sequence continues at coordinate 189,026 of UFQX01000618.1, forward strand.
GAAACATGTTGAGCTACTTATCAGACGTAACAGAGATGAGAGCTGTACAGTTTACAGACCGATAAAGACGAAGACTTTGACTTTAGCGGTTCGGTCCCGGTCCTGGAATGGGGCGTCTAAAGAAACGTTGAGAATGTGTCTGATGGTCTCGAAAGGGGGGTGGAAGCGAGCACAATGGCCCGGGGAGAGTCTCCCAGTCGAGGCCGGCTGCGGATTTCATTTTTATTTCGCGGAGCGGTGTAGAGGGAAATGAGGCCAGAGAACCCAACGTTTAACCCCTGGGATGAAGCAGACGGTGAAGCCTGCGTGTGCGCTGGGCCTCCGCTCAGGTCACTCAGGTCTGGGTGATTTTGGGTGAAGGAGGCCAGACTGATGCGAGTCATTTTCAGGGGCTTTAAATTTGTTTTCTCAGCGAAGTCTCATGGCCATTTTTGGTAAAAATTGTGTCTTCAGAAAGAGACCTTTTGAGACCCTTGACTTGTGCACAAACACAACATTTTTTTAAAAACCAGCCAGTCAATGATTCTGTCCCAGTAAGACCGAAAAGAATTTTTTAACAATTTTAAAACTTTGAACTTTGATACTATGTCTGTATTCTTTCGAGCCTCCTGTCATTGTGGGAACATTTTCCTCAAAAACACGGTCACCCCCCCCCCCCACACATATAGACACACACACAGGGCTTTTAAGTGAGGCGCCGCTAAATGCTCTTTTTTCCAGCTGCCACTCCCACATGGTGAGAAAGTCATTCTTGCGCATTTTGTCCTGGCGTTTAAAAGTTCTTTCTGGCTGCGGCCCGACTCTCCCGCCTGCATCGACGCCTCTCGGCCACCGCTTCGCTCCACGTGCTGCACAGAATGCCCATCGTTTTCACACTTCGCTAACAAGGGCCAGGAAGAGCTTTTCCGTGTTGGACTCACACTGCAATCACCCCGGTCTTTACTGAGGCATTACTGTGAACGGAGATCCCCCCACCTCCCCAACCACCAGCCATCATCTGACTCACTCCCAGACCTGTGAAAAGTTGTTGCTTGGCAGATTATACACCAGCTAAGAAACTTCACAATCTAGTCTGGCACAAAGAATGATAAAAAGATGCCATGGATGATACGTGTCTATTTATTATCTGTGGCCATATTCATCCACTTCCACATTTGTTTCAGAATTGCTCCTCGAAGGTACAGCAGCAGGTCCTTTCTTGAGATCTGAATCTGTAGCCCTGCCAGTTCTTCTGGTTCCCTGGTGACTCAGTTTGGGTTGCATCCATACGTGGGATCATTCAGACCCCAGGAAGGCCCCAAAACACACGACCTGCTCGTACCGCAGCGCCACCTGGCGCAAGCCAGCCAATCACAGTCCTTCGCCGCTGCACTTCCATCGATGAGGTGCCTGTGTCACACGATGCCCAAAATTCTGTAGGCTCCTCCGAATGACATCCAAGAATGAGCCCCACGCCCTTTTGCACGACGCTCTCCTTTTGATGGTCTTGCCGTAGGAGGCGGTTAAATATTAACACTGACTTTTTTTCCTTAGCTTTCAGCTGCACAACAAAGTCGACAAATGTCTTCAGAGAGAGCAGATGTGATACATTTTTAATATCCGATCCTTTTTTTTCCAAATCTCTGCACCACATGCAGGCTGTCAGCTCTTTAGTCTATGATATACGGCACAATTTCTCGTTCTCAGGATAAATTGTTCAAAGTGGCAGGTTTGTTCCTGCCAGTCAGAATGTCTCCCACAGTTCCTTGGCGTCTGAGATGTCCGGCATACGGGAGCAGGCGACTGATTTACGTGATTTATTCATACATCTGCATTGGCAGTGCTTTTTCATAAACCAGTTGGTAATTAAACTAATGTTCAAGCACTTTCTGAGCCCATTAAGCTCTGGAGGTTCTAACAGTGATAAGAGATGCAAGAAATGTCTGAAGGCAATAAATAAATTAAAATATTTAAATAAATGCATAGAACTCGTTTCTTTTCATTTTCGCAAACCCAAAGTGCAAAGTTTGTAGCTGTTTTCATTGTGCTTGTTGGATGGTTCATTGTGTGTGTGTGTGTGTGTGTGTGTGTGTGTGTGTGTGTGTGTGTGTGTGTGTGTGTGTTCATCTGTCAGCCCTGATCAGTGTCTCCTTCTCTCTGTGCTCCTCTAGGCTGATGACAACACTCCTTCACCTCTCAGCACCACGGCCACCTGTCCACCTCCCAACCCCCCATGGCTAAGACCCTCCTCTAGCTCCCATCCGAACCTGAATGGCTGGTCCAGCCCCCCCTCACCACAGGAAGTGCTATTAATAAATAAGATGGAGGTAGGAAGATTCAGCAGCGTATGCTCAGTGGAATTAATGAAAAGGTGGGGAACGTGTGAATAATTTAGGCTCATCTCCCTCATTCATTATGGGTCACGGCTGCGCTCCTGCCTTCGGACGGGACCCCGAGCAGTCCGGCGTTTCAGCCGACTGCAGCTGTGTACACCCACACCTTCTCCTCGCTGCCGTCCTGGAACGGTCACCCCTCAGCGACAAACAGGGTGAGTTTAATAGAGACGGTGACACTGTTTGCCGCTAAATCACCAAAGGAGTTAATAGTGGGGAGACAAACTGCTTTAATGGAATTGAATTTCTGCCCTCACACACTCATGCACATTCACACACACAGTGCTCTGTCCCTTTTGTGACCCACATGGTTTATCTGAGAGGTCTGCAGTGAAGGGCATCTCGCTGGGACAGTTTAATGCGAGTGAAAAACAAGCGTGGTCCCAGTGAGAGAGAGTTTACTGCACCGCTCTCACCACGCTAATTTGTTACGCCGCAGGTGATGGGCGAACCAAACGCTGCTCTTGCCCACTTGGGTATTAAGCACTGTGTCTCGTATTGAGCCAGAGGGAACACAACGTGGTTTGTGACCCATGACAAGAAGTCAAAGGGGAATGACCAGCAAGCATGAAGGTGAAGATGACTTTGGATGCATGTCTCTCTCTCACACACACACATACACACACACACACACACACACACACACACACACACACACAGAGTGACCACTTTCTCCTTCACGGTCGCTGTCCTCTGAACACTTGCATTATTGATTCCGGTGCTCAGTGGACTGATGAGGACCTCCTTGTTTACCTTGCTTTTTCACCACAGTCTTCGCCACTTCTCACTTCAAACCCCAGGAGTCCGTAGCCCTTGTCAAATGCCAGAGGACAAAACGTCAGGATGGAGGGAGAGATGAAGAAGGAAGTGGACTGCGGCAGAGTGGCTGTAAATCAGCCAGAACCAGAGGAAAGGGCCTAGAAAGGTCAACACACCTCCAGTGTATTACTTCCATGGAAATACCTGGAAACCTTCTGTGTTTCGGGACCCATTTGCACTCTTTTCCCTGTTTTTTTCTTGAACAAGGATCTTTGGTTGAGCATTTTAGTGACTTTGCTTACGTTTGTGTTGGGATTTATACAGTTTTCCTCTTTGCTGTTTTATGTTTAAAAGTTAAACAGGTGCCAGAACCAATGTGTTTGGTTGGGGGGATGTTCACTACATATCGCTGTCATTTTTTCCGTTCTTATAATGTTTCATTTCAAAGCCAGTATCCATTCCTTGATAAGTATGTACTACACCCCAATACACAGTGCACCCACAAATGGGTTTACTGTAGTATATTTGAAAGACACAGTACAGTTTGCCCAGAGAAGTGTGGAGAGACAGAGGTCAGTTCTGGGAAAAGAAACGTGAGATTTGAGAGCTGCTATGGACATTGACACCTTAAAGCACGATTGCTTTCCCTCCACAGGGGCATGAAAGGCGACGTCACACTCTTCTGTTCAACACTGCTGTCACATCCCAGCACTTTGGGGATGGGGGCCATCAGAGGGTCTTCAGGTGAGAATTAAACTGGGAGAGTGATAGATGTTGGGACTTACTGTACTGAGGGACCCAGGGCTCTTTGCATCCTTGTGTGTGTGTGTGTGTGCGGCGTCGCAGGATTCACTGGGACAAAAGGGATAATTGGATGAGTGTCCGGTGCAGTTATGTACTCTATATATAGTATGTTCATTTATGGGTGTGTGTGCGTGTGTGTGAGAGAGAGACAATTAACTTCTGTTCTAGACACAGATGGATCAGTGAGACAGAGTGTCCAACAGAAAGGAAAACAAGCAGCTAATCGTACGGAACAGTGGACACAGATGACATAACATCCCGAATTCCGCACGGCCGCCGCAGCATCGATCGCTCCTCATTACAACTTTTACTGTTTACCACCACGATTGTCTCCAGCAGCGACACGGGTAATTATGGCCTCAATCACACTTATATTGTCCAAAGTGCGGCTTCGGAAGCGGGCCACACTGCGCAGAGCCCTGAAATTAAGTTGTAACCGAGAGATGGGAATTCAGGGTTTTTGTACGCTGCTCCGTCTGCATCCCACCCTTCTGTTCTTCTCTGCATCGGCTGATGAAAAGAAAGGGATGCTGTTTTTGGGACACTTCCCTTTGTACTTTATCAAAAGCGCTCTGATCATCTGCATGGAGTGCCCAGCCTTGCCTTCCTCCTGTGTCTTCTCTAAAGCAAAGAGACATGCAGTAGGAATGAGAGCAAAGCGGTGTGTGTGTGTGTGTGTGTGTGTGTGTGTGTGTGTGTGTGTGTGTGTGTGTGTGTGTGTGTTTCAGCCTGCTCGTTCAGGTCAACATTTGTCTATGTGCTCATGTGTTTCCAAGCGCTGGTGGAAATGATGACTTATTTTTATTAAAGCGACTGGGTCCTGCTCAGCAGATGGACCATGATCCTTACTTTTCCTCTCTTTGTCTCTATCCATCGTGGAGAGCCTGACAGACGTGTGATGCGAACACATCACAACCGTGTTTTTATTGGCTTGGTGATCCCTCCAGCCCTCTTGCTTTTTGCTTTGGACAGTGCCGTTAGTATTTGGACACATCCCGTTGGGCCACAATCCTCAGCTTTTGCTCTCGTCTCTGCTCGTGCCACATACAGACCCCTTCCCACCCACCCACAGCGTTACATCCCCCTGCCTGACACACTCTTCACGCCTGCCATCAATTCCCTCCTACCCCTCAGTTATTAATTTATGCATTCCCCATGAATAAATGAGGCAATCATATGGAGGAGTCAGATGAGCTGACTCAGGGAGCCTTCTGTCTTGTACCTCCGCTCCTGCTGTGAGTGGAACACAGGTTACAAACGCTTTCCTCCAAAGCGACTTACGGTGGTGACTGCTGTGTGGTATTTAGCTGACACCTGTATCAAGACAAGTGCTAAATACACTACAGTAAACTGCTGAATTTTTTTCAACCGTTTTTTCAACCTGACTAAACCATCGTGCGATGTCTAGCTGTGCTTTTGAGGGGTTATTGCTCTACACAGATACACACAGATCTCCCTCAGCACTCAGACAAAACAGCTTTCGTTTGCCGGACGTTTTACTGCAGTTTGACTTAGAACCACACTTAATACTGTGGACAATGGACTTGACTGAAGGAGACTTGCGGAGATGTGCAGCTGGAAGACTTCAGCCTGCAACAGACACCTAGGCTGGCATCAGAGGCCATTGTTAGCTGCGAGTGGCGCCATAATGGGGTATAATTGCATAAGTGGTGACACATTCCATGCATGGTTAGGGTGGGAAGTGAATATGGTGGCTTTTGGGGAGTAAACAGGTTGGCGGGAAAGCCATTCTGCAGTAGCACGCAAGGAGATGTGATGTTGGCAAGATAATGGTGTGAGATAAAGGGATAAGACTGTGTGTGCATACATACACGTACACAGTATGGGCAATTTGGAGTCAAAAACCCACCTAAAACAAATCTTCGGACTGAAGGAGGAAACCAGAGCATCCAAAGAAAACTTACACGAACACAGGGAGGACCTACAAATGCCACTCAGACTGGGTTGGGATTGAACCCACGTCCAATCACACCATCCAGAGATGGAGAGATGAGGGTGATTGGCAGGTATGAGACTTGTTTTTCAACAAAAAAAAACTCTTGAACAAGTACATTTTGCCATCATCTGCCAAACCTCCCTGAAAAGAAAAGACTGGAAATTTGAGTAGTTACAACTGAACAGACCTTCAGCTGTCAAACATACAAGCCCTCAAGACAACAAACTGGGGCTTCTCGAGGAACCACAATCCTTTGCATATTCATTTGCAAGGAAAACAGGCTTTGAACTCCATTCTACTTCACCTCTGGGTGCTGCGCTCACACAAAGACCTTTTTCCTTGGACGTTTACTTCTTTTCAGCAGCAGAAAATCAAAACACAGCAAGGCTGTTTCCCCTTTAAAAGCAAAAAAGCCGGGAGGTGAGGTTGTGCACGGTGGTCCGAGTGTGGGTAACTGTTGCCCAGGGTGCAGTGTATGCGAATGAGGAAGGGGATGTCTTCTAGCCCCAGTGACTCAGACCAACAGTTAGAGCCAACTGGCAAAGCTGGCAGCCCAAGGGCACCAAGCGGAAGCGCGTTTCGGGTTCCTTAACACACAGTGTTCTGCTGCCTGCAAAGCTTGTTATCCTGAAATTATTTGACTTCCTGTGTACATTGTTCATGTGTGTGAGAGGGAAACTGAATGGGTACCAACACTGGCCATGACGTTGGTTGTACAGCAGTCTTGAAGCTTTTATTCGTGGATTTATCTCAACATTTTTCCAGGTCAGTCATGATGTAGCTACCCATGTGCCCCCTCTTCCACCTCATGTTGTGGAACTCACCTCTTTCAGCCCCTTGAGGGGACACGCCAGTTGTGACCTGCGCTGAACGGTGGCTCATTTACCCCCCCCCAACCCCCGAGTGAGCAGATGATGAGCGGATTATGAAGAACCTGGTTACGACTGACCTGACTCACTTCAGCAATCGTACGGCATGTCGCATGCAGGAATATGAGAGAGCAGGTTGTACACGCCAACGGCCTGGTCCACGCACATGGAAGCACAAGTGCAAATCTGAGCCCAGAACAATAGCCACAAAGCATCCCCAGTTCTTATGCGAGCTTTCGTTTCAGTAAGACCTCCTTCTGGAAAAAAGCACAGCATTTCAAAATGTTCACTTTTATATAATTCAGCATCTGGCTGTGAAGTTCTTCTATCTTCACAGCTGCAGGTGGTTAGGTTCTGAGCACATTAGCGCTTAGCTGGCAGAGCTTAGCGCCCAGCTTGCAGTAATTAGCATTTACCTTGTAAGCTTTAGTGCTTAGCTACTAGGTACTATTATTTAGCTTACCGTATCTGGCTTACAGCTCATAGGCTGCACTGCTTTAGTCTCTTTGTGCTGAGCCTTGGCCAGTGATGCAGGAAGGCTTGGCGCTTGTAGCATGTTTCGACATGGGTGGGATTCTCGCGTCTTTGTGGTGCAGCATGGTAGGGCTTCTTCCTCATGGATCAGCTGGTGTTTTGGCCCTTTTGAAACCAGGGACCTGCCCACACTTGGCTGAACAGCACCTTGTGTCATCTCTCAAGTGTCGTGTAGAACTCTCCCCTCCATATCCATACGTTCTTGACTGTTCACCTTAGGAAGTCAGCTGCTTAGGAAAGTTACTACAGCAAACGGACACTGAGCCAATCTGACAGGCAAATGCAGGTATGATTCAGCTGTTCTCTGTTTTTTTTTTCTTTTTTTCCTCTACAGACCCACAGGCCCAACTGGGATCGCAGCCACTGAATGCAGTCAGTGATGATCAGCATGGTGACAAAGCCAAAGCGAAGGACCCACCCACATCGCTGGGCAGAATCGCTGTGGTACGGGGCCATAATGCATCACGCTGCTCGGCTTTTGGATTATTTAACAAGCTGATGTTGGTCGTTCGAAATTTAGCCACAACAATGTGGGGATTTATCTGCAGCCATATTTCCAGGAATGAGGTATGTTAGGGACAGTGTGGGTGGGGTGACAGTGACCTTGGGTACAACCTTTAAGCAGCGAGTCCAGGTCCAAATGACCATCTAAGTCAGATCACCAGTTTTACGATGTGGACCTTTTTGTTGATAAAATCAATAACATATCTGCACTGCTCCACTGCTGCACTGCTCCACCGGGGCTCAGTCACTCAGCTAATGAACTTGTCACGTCACTGAGTTTTTGAAGCTCTCGCTTCCACGCTTGTTTGCATCGTTCCCTCTCTGCTGAACCTGGCGGACGAGAGTGTCTACGACCGCTCTGTCATCAGACCTTTATCTCACCTTAACCAGCATTAAGGTGAGATAAAGCATTCTTTAAAGTGGGCGTTCCATTCGGTTTCCACACTCACACGTACGTGTCATCTCCTGAATGGGCAAAATAACATAAGAGCGAGTTGCACTGCCTACATCTTCACACTGTCACGTTAAAGTGGTTCAAAATGCATTTCTCAGTTTTGGTATCCACCAGTCCTCTCCATACCACCAGTGAATTATTCAACGGCTCCATACTGCCCTGTTGGAGCTCCAGCCCACTCCTTTACCAAGTGGTTTTCCCTGAACCTACCCCTCTTTTATCATAGATGTTTAACTTTGTGCCTCGAATCAATAACGACGAGAAGAGGAAACGCAGAGTGGAAAAACTGGCACAGGATGGCACTACGATGTTTTTTTTTTTTTCTGCTCTGTAGAATGCGTCTTTGCATAATGTTGGGGTTGAAGCAGTGCGTTGTGGGTAAAAGGTATGACATAAGTGCACTCGCTACTTTGAGTGTTATTTCAAAGTACTTATAGCTCTCACTTCATTTTAGAGCCCCAAAGGGTCCTAGGATGTTGACCTGGTGGGGCATGGGGGGGACTACATGATGGGCTCACACAACTCCAGCAAAGTAGAGTCGTAGAAAGTGTGAAGTGTTGAAGTCTGTGACCGTTGACAGAGTGACAGTCCGGCACAGACGTTACAATATTAATGTGAATGCCTGTGGACGACTGGATAGAGAACGATGGCACTTTTTCTACAGGACTCTGCATGCTGGGAAGGAGCAGCAAAGACAATCCTTGCTGCAGGAAGTTGAGTCACATACTCCATTCGGGTGGTGCAGAAAGGATGCGGGGGGAGGGGGGCAATGAAGACAGTGTGATTCAACCTCAGTGCCTTATCGGGCCGCTCACTCACGCGTCTCAGAATCCCCGTTCTTTGCGTGAAAATTCGACAGAACGCACCTCCGTTGGGTCCCAGCAGGTGGCTGCCAGAGTGACTCCTCTCCCAGATCTACGGGACGCACCTGGTAGCTTCTCCAAGTGCCACGCTGCAATCCATTCCCCTCCTCGCTCCGCTCCCAACGTGCCCTGCAACATTCTTCCTGGCAGAGTGAATGACACGCAGATGAAACGGCGGCATCACGGTGCGATTGGGCAGCACGTATGATAACACAGAGGGAGGCGAGTGTAACCCCTGCCGGGGGTGCACCGAGGTCTCGGGAGAATCCTCATTCTCCCCGTGACAGAATCCTGCACCGGTTTGCAGCGTGACACATTAAATCCGCTCTACTCCAGCGTGCCTGTCGATATCGAGGCCAGGCGTGATGAAGTGCGATACCCGTTCCAAGATTTATTTGGATGGATATGATTTTTGTACAATCCCCGAAGACCTTTGAAGGCACCTTTATATTCAGAAATGTCAGTTCAGCCAGGCTTTGCTGAATATTAAAGCCATTTTCCCATTGGCTGCATTCAGCAGGGCCTCGGTCTCCATTCTATTACCGGCTTGCATGGGGCGCTTCTGCGAAACCTGTTGTTTTTCAACTGCTGCCTTTGAAGAGTGTGATGTGAGCAGATGCATTTTTTCTCCAGTGTATATCAGAGCATTTGGAGTAATGGTTTGTGCAGAACTCATTTTAAACTAATATGTCATAAGAAGTGTGTGATGTTCCTGGTTTTCCTGTGTCTTAGGGAAGTGGAACCAGCGAAGCAGACAGCGCAGGGACCTTTCTGCTCTGATGGGTGTCTGACTTTAGTCCAAATGAGCTGGTTCATCATCCACTCTTGGTTCATCTGTACACCAGCTCACCACTCTCAGCTTCTGGGCTTCGAGTTCAGATGTGACTGGAGTTTGCATGTTCTCGTAAGTGTTTCGAAAGGAGTTCGATTGGACTTCCACTCACACAGAGTCGGTATCTGTACAAACTCTTAAACTCTTAGACTTTTTTAACAACTGTGGAACAAATCAGGTCAGTACAGCTCTCGGATTGGAGAAGAACACAGTAGGGAACCCAGCAAAAGAATCCACCTCTTTAATATTTCATGTAGGACTTTATTTACGAAGTTGGGAAATGGGAGACTGGGAGGACTGAGGAATGGCGAAGCCTTTGAAAAATTCTCCAACACTCCTCCCTGGGGACAGCTATTTCATCCATTGGCTTCTCTGACACCCTTTTCATTGAAAAACTGCATTCGGGCTCAAATCCTGGATCCCACTGCTTCTGTTCTGATGCTGCGCTCAGACTTTGCATAAGGGGTTTAGCTTCTCAGACACTGTGGTCCATTGAAGGTCAGAGCTGTTTCTGCCAGGGGTTTCTGAGAAGCAATAGTGACATCTCAACAGGGCTCATTTGACAAACCAGCACATGTGACATGTTACAGACAGCTGTCTCAAGCTCTCCGTTTAATTCCCGTGGTAGCTAATTGGGAAAGAAGCATTTCAGCATTTAAGCACATGAAACACGGCGTAACTCTGAACTTTGGTGAGCTGTGAATCAGACGATGAGATATGAGCAGAGGGCGAGTGGTGCGGCGTTTCTGTCATTTGTCCATATTGACAATGAGCTCCAGCTGAAATATGTTTACATTTATTCATCCAGCAGACGCTTTCCTCCAAAGCAACGTTCAGCTGAGGAAGAACAGAAGAGCATTTCATCAACAGATGGAGACGTACAGATACAGACATGTGTTGCTTGAAGTACAGTCACTTAGTAAAATACCACCGTTTTTGCCCGCATGCAACAGACCAGTAGCTACGTGTAGAAAATGTCGTGAAAATTTGACAAATGCGCCCAAAAGAGATGTGTTTTAAGACCCTTCTTGAATGTTTGCGGGGATTCAGTAGTTTTGAGGGAGAGAGGGAGCTCAATTCACCACACTGGAGCCCGATCTGACATCTTCTGAGCTTTGGATCTCTTGTATGTCCAACAATCAAGGCCATAACAGTCTGGCTGGGGTGTTGTGAAGGATCAGCTCCTGTGTTCTTCCTGAAGCTCTCAGCAGGTTGCCTGTTGTGTCCTGGCAGCTTGTCCTCTGGCTCCTAGTTTGCAGTGAACGTTTTCGCTGTACTGTGTTTCAGGGAGTATAACGCAGTGCTCGGCATGTGTCGGATGGGAGCAGCGGGAGGACGCGGAGACAGAAGGTTTCATCGTCCAGCAGCATGTCTGGGCAATTTAAACTAGAAGACACTGTTGCCAGCAAAGACAGTAAGGTAAAGGCAAACAAAATAAACACTGAACAGAAGTAAAAACAAGCAAACACTGGCTGAAACAAATACACTTCATGCTGCGAGAGCAAAGCCGACCGCTAGAGAAAGGACCCTAATCGAAATGCCTTTGAGCTGACGGCTCACTTGCCCTCCGTGCCTCTCTCTCTTTCTCTTTATTTTTCTCTCTGTGAAATTGGAAAGAGCATTAATAGTGGAGGGGAAACAGGTGTGTGTAATAAGAGCCGTGTGACTTGCAGATCCAGCCTTTTCCCAAAGCCTCACCAAAGGGCCCCATGTTCTGCAGTATTTTGTACAATTAATTGAGAAAAGTGGGGGGGGGGGGGCAGCCATTTTGAGATCCTTTTGCTGAAATCACTCCTTATTACTCTCGATTCCGTTGCCATGGCAAAGACACGCCCCACCGTTCTATTTCGGAACTGGCGTCAGCTGTCGGAGATGGTCAAGGGTCTTAAGTGTGGCCCTTTCCAATTTGCTCAATGATTATTTCGACAAGAGCCCCAGCGGCCGCCGAGTTGTTCCAGGGCCAGTGTTTCTAGCCACGAAGGTCTTGAGATTCCTTCGAACAGGCCTCTAGTTACACACATGCGCCCAGCCTCTGTACACCGTGGTCCCCGCAGGTTATTTATATCTTCCCGCCATGGTTGTGTTTGCTTCCCGCTAATTAAACGCATGTTTAATGTCACTGCGAGATGCTGGCAGTGCGGAGGAGTCACGGCTTGTCGCTGCCTTTTTGTGCGCCCGGTATCTTTCGTTCTCTTCAGGGCATTGAGCAGCGCTCTCTCTCCCCCTGAGGTCTTACGCAATAGGCTCCCGAGCATCCGGAAAGGAGAACAAAGAAATGAAACAGAATTAAGTGACATTTACTTGTGTGTTACGGTGAAGGTCACACTCCCATTTCAGCTGCGCTTCTGGACATCCTCCGCAACACGCATCTTATTCCTCGCAATTTAACTTCCTGTCAGCCGAGCCATCGCAGCAGCTCCTCTCGGTGTATTTTTAGACACCTGGCTGGCAGGATGCTAACAGGTGCCCTTCAGATGACTGTTGTTATTTTGTCCACCTGTTGCCTAAGACCGAACTTCTGAACTGTCGTCTCAGATTGAAAACACTGGCTGCTGCCCATGAGGCGCTCACAGACGACACGTATGTCTCAGGTTCTTCTAGTCCTGGGCGGTGCAGCAACTTCCCCCTCAAAACGTTTGAGCTTTTCCTTATGTGTATCAGATGTCTCACACGTGGCTCAAGTGTTTCACCTCTCCAGAATGTTCAAAGGACAGTCCTGGTGAGCTCACCCATAAATCTGCAGCAGTTCCCTCCATGTCTGAGTTTTCCTCAAAGCCCTCAGACCAACAGCTCCATCAGCTTCTTCCTTCCCTTTCTAACTTCCACTCCTGTTGACAAACCTTCTTTCCTTCTGGAGCACCTTCCAGCAGCTCATCACCTCTGCTTTTACCTCATCCAGACACCCTGAACAGGACCCCCCTCCCCACCTCCTGGTGTTGCAACCACACAGTTAATGCCCCACCCATTCTCATCTGCAACGTGCCTTTGACTGCTGTCTCCAGAACCAAAAAACCATTAGACTGAGATGTGTACTGCAGCATCACCTGGGTGAAGAAAGAGGAGAAAATCTTCACATTCAAACATCCCTCTCCAGTGGGTTATGGGTGAGAGGGAACAGGGTGCAGGATGGGGTTCTGGGAGCCCCAGTGACAGACCCAGCGGTCAAGGGAATGCAGTGGGAAACCAGAGTAGCATGAGCAGGATTTTGCCAGCCTGCTCTTGTCCCTTTCTTCAAGCTGAACGCTGGTTCTAGAACAGTCTTGTGAATTTCAAGGTCCCCCTCCTTCGCCTGCTCAGAGATAACACAATCCTAATGACTTTTATGAACTCCTCCGCAACCAAATGAGTACAAATGTGACAGTGGCGAGGGAGCTGCGACGGGTGTCGGGCGCTGGGGGGGGTGACATGCTCAAACGCGGTGGAATGGTTGACGGCTTGTCAGGCAGAATGACGACTCGGCGAGAGGAAGTTGGATCATTAGCATCCTGCCGTGTGGGAGACCCAAACGGGCTTCTTATTAAACAGTTGAATCATTGGCTGTGACAGACATAGAGGGAGAGCGAGGCAAAGGAAGGCAGGTGTGTGTGTGGGGGGGGGGTCCAGCAGTCAGTGGCACAGACCAAGGACATAGACAGTAGGTCAAAGTAGACCTTCCGTACACAATATATCTCTCTGCGTCATAAACTCCCAAGGTCTTCAACAGGTGCAGTGATTGAGGTTAAACATATTGATCTGTAGAAATGAGTTTTACAGTCAGTGGACTGAGCTGGAATGAGAGTGAGGAGACTCAGCCATAGGAACCAGAGGAGCAGCTGAGCTGGTTCAGAGGAAGTGTGTGAGGGGCACAAGCTGCCGACCGGTTCCCTTTCTGAGTGTAAAAGGTGCGAGTCGGGCCGACCGATGGAGCTGCGAAGTGGTGGTGAAGCGGACCGGGAAGCGAACAAGGTGGTATTCAGCCTCCTGCAAGCTGCCTTCACACATGAGGTGCTGGGAAAGGCGTTAGATGGAGAAGGGGGGTAGATGTTTTGTGGGAATTTGGAGAGTGACCGTGCGGGTTGGGGGTCACAGAGTAAAGCATTTTGATGTCTGAAGCGTGTTCAGCAGTTGCGTTCCGTTTCCACTCAGCAGCTCCGAAACACCAGCCAAATGATTGTTCCGTCCTTTCCACTGTTGTTAAGAGCCATTGAGTTGATGGAAACTCTTGGCAACCACCCATCCTTTTTGCTTTTGGGTTGTGCACCTGCGCTTTTGATTATCATCATTATTATTACGGCGATAAGTCATTGTATTGACAGCGGTGAAGTAGAAAGAGGGTGGTTCTCAGGCACGCAGATGAATCAACACGCGAGGGGCAATACCAGGAGCAAGCGTGTGCCGCGTGTCCCACAGACTCTGGCTACGTGTGTGTTTCTCTGCCAGTGCAGCTGGTTGCTGTATTTAAAGGGACGGTGACTTGCCTAGTTGCACAATTGGCGGCGACTCGCAGGGGGTTAGTCTGCCTTTCTGTATCTCAGGTGGAGTCCATCTTCAACCAGCTCAGGCTGAGGATACCCTGGTGCCTGTAGCTGTTTGCCCCTTTGTACCCGGCTCTTCCAACCCCCCCCACACACGTGTGGGTCCCATCACGGAAGCGGCCCCCTCCCGGCTTCCCTGCGCTCTCTCTGCTACAAAGCCTTACATTTCCTCCTGCTGCTGCACACCTTGTTCTGCTCCCCAAAGTAGCTTCACATCCCACCCACCGTTGCTACACAAGCAGATCCTCTCTGATGCCTTGGAGCCTTCAGAGGGTTTGAGCATTTGGGGGGGGGGGGTTGCTCTCGATGGACAGTGTAAAATGGGTCTCCCTGGGGCCCCAGTGGCACAAACAGGAAAGGGAGTGAGGAGCAGTGCATGATGGGGTCTCACCGGGGACACAGCCCCGGCAGCCTTTTCCTCTGATGTGCGCTGGAAAGTAGCGCCCATGTGTGTGCGAGCAAGTGTGTGTGTGGGTGTGTGTTAGCGCGTGTAAGTGTCTTTGATTTTTGCCTGAAAGCAGGGCGAGCAGCGAGGGGGGGTGTTGTATTCATGCGCAGTAACAAACATCAGTGGGAAGCGCGGGTGTGTAGCGCCTGTCTCCCATCCGCAGCGCAGTGCCACTCTTGCTCTGGCGCCTGTCAGCCTGAGTTAGACGAACTTACAAGGGATGAGAAGCTCTGCTGAAGATGCATGCCGGCTTCTGACTGGCGATGTTTCCCATACCTGTGATATGCAGCCAAAGTTGAAGCTAAGGCTACAAATAGCCGCATGTTGCTAATCCCGCTAATCCGCAAGGTGCAGGTCCCCACACGGGTGCGAGCGATTTTTTTCGTCAGCCACATTCAGTGAAGACTGATGAAATTCTTAAATGATGACTGAGGATGATGGAGCTCAGCTCCACTCCTCTCCTGCTGGAGCCCTGCTAAGGTTGCCCAGTGCACACCAATGTTCCACTGGGAGGTTTGTATGGTGAAATTGTGTCATGTGACAGTTGAATGTACTGACCAGGTGCCTCAGGTCACCTTGGGTGACAGACGATTGTGGGAGGGTGGCATTTTGGGATGAGTCCCAGTGTGGTCTCCACTCCTCTGCCGGCCTTTCCTGTTTATTATAGGTTGAGGAGGGGCTGCCCTGTTAAGAGTGATCTCATGGCTCTACGACCAGTGTGAGCCCTTGCCGTGTTCCCCGCTCGAGCATTAGCCTCTGTGTGACTCCTCATCTCATGTTCTATTCATGCTGCTCTATCCCAGAAGCTGCCGATCGCTTAAGGCTCAAAAAGCCCCCCCCCCCCCCCTATTCCTACTGCTGGTTCTCATTATTATTTGCTTACCATACACTTTACCTGAAGCAGTGTACAAAACACAACCTTTTGAAGCACCTTACATGATTCTGGGTGTTTTTTACAAGGGCAGTAGGAGGTTAAATAACTTCTCCAAGGCTTTCTGCAGGACGTCTACAGGACTTCCTTTGGGCCACGAGTCCAGCGCGGCTCCAGCTGCCGCCACACAGCGAAGCCCACAGTTTAACCACAGATTGATCATCATGTCCATTGCAAGCGAGAGACCAGCAACGAAAAGACGTGGCAGGAGGGGCTGCTGGAAGACGAGTTAAAGATGGAGACGGAGCGGGATGACGAGAGGCTGCCAGGGCCGGCATGGGGCGCGCGGCCAGCGAGAACGCGGATAATGGCGTCGAAGTCACAGTTCACACCTCCTTTGGAGAATAAGCTCGCCGGAGCACGCGGACGTGTTTTTGCAACTTGTTACATCAAGCTGCACCGAGCGGAACAAATACTCTCAGAGGATGCGACGCTCATAAACAAAGACGGCGGCTCTTCACACGCCCGCCATGCCATCTCGCTCCGCCGTGTTTCACACCTTGGCTTTCGTGCGCGGAAATATTACTCCTCTGCCGTACGTAATGAGTTCTACGGAAAGCCTTTGTTTGGGGGCCCGACAGAGACGAGGCGAGGATTGACATGACAGTTAGTATCTCAGATAGTTCCAGTCAAGAGAAAAAATAAGCTGTATGATCCCGGGGGGGCAGGGGACCATTAACTGTAATCATTGGTTATTGATCACGTAATTCGACAGTATATCCAGCTAAAGGGTGACACAGCAGCCATCTGGGCTCAGTGTATTGACTGGCTGCAGTGAGGCTGGTTCTGCATATCTCCGCGAAGCTTTATTACCTCACGTCCAAACCACGTGCCTGTCACTTTGCCCCCGGGGCAGCAACATTTTGTAGTGCAGAATGCTAATTTATTCATTGTTACACCATTAATTCCCTTCTTATGACTTACCGCCCAGACGCTTTGCGACAAACAAGCGGCACAACGTGAGTTTTTATTGATGCAAAAGTAATATCGGCGTTATTGGTGCGGCGCGCACTGCTCTGCCACGGCTTATTTTAACGTGCCGCGTCGCGAACGACTGAGAGCAGAACGTAGGGACCTGCTACGTGAGGACAGGGACTTTCCTCGAAGGAGTTTCTCGAGTTGCCTGTCAGAGACATCGGCAAGGCAGAGACAAAGGAGGCAATGCCCTCTCCGAGCGCTTTTCAGGAAACATTGCGGCACGCTCATTTCACCTTCGTTTTCAGGCACATTTAATGTGCTTGTTGGGATGTCTCCCCCTGTCCCATGATGCATTGCATCTACAACAGCAGCAGAAATAGAGAGATAGATGGATAGATAGACAGACCTGCCTTCCCACACAGGTAGTCCCTCCTTCGGCACCATTTACCATGTGATGGGCGGTGGAGTGTTGACCTCTAGTGAAGGACTCTGAAACCCCCCCTTCCTTATCTTGCCCTCCTTCCACCCCCTGTTGTCAAATTCTCACTCCCACTCTCCTAGCTCAGACAAGTCATGTTTGGGGGCTGATCGTCCGCCAAAAGGACGATAACCCTATTATTACCGCCATTGCATCCGCACGGTCACCACTGCCCCGCGCCGCTGTTTCCACTGCAGGTGAGGGGAGACAATAAAAAAAACTCTCAAATGCCTTTCATGGGTGTCAAGGAATGACGCAGACGGAGTGGAAAAGAGTCTGATTTGCGATTTTACTCACCGGGTTCAGTGCGCTGCAGACGGCCGATGGTTCAAGTCTTACACGGCACCTTCTTGTTTTACCTTTGATGATGTTTTACCTATAAACACTCTTAAAAGTTCCGGTGAGCACCACAGTAATGATGATAAAAAATAGAAGTAATAATAAAAACTGCAATGATTCACTGCGAGGAACCGAATGGAAGGTGAAATTACCACCTGTCTCTTCTCAATAGACCGGGACCTTCTAAAGAGGGATATAAATAGATGAGCTCACAAACATGGTTGACAGAGAGGGTCTGAGGGACCCCTGCGCCTCTAGGTCACAGTTCCAGTGGAGCATGTGAGGTATGGCACACCGGGCCACGCCTGTAGCACCAGATTCTGCCCAAAAGGACTTGTCTTGTTCCCACTTGATCTTTCCCTGGTGAGAAGAGAACCATGTTAAAATAACTTGAGCTAAATTGAATTTCACACGTCCAGTTTGGAGCTCTGACACCTCTAACGTTGCAGTCAGAGTCACTCGTGAGGGTCTCAGCCTGTCGCACGTCTTCAGGTCATGTTTGGGTCTCACTTTATGTCTCGGTATCTCCTTTTTGAGTCTCGGTTAATGATGTTTCAGTATCTCCTACGTGGGTCTCCGCCTGTTACGCCCTGTTGTTTCTACACTCACAGTGAGTTTTGTCTCTCAGGCTTTGGTTTGTGCCGATACAAACGCTACACTCAACCGAATCCGAGGGTCTGGGAGTCCAGATTGCTGGCATACTGGAGACGGTTACCTAGAATTGGACGTGAGAGGCTGAGCGGCTCCTCTGTCCGACGGCATCGTGTGATCCTGTGTTTGCAAACAGACGCTCGCATCGCTCAATAATTGATGGTAACGCTACCAAGGTCACTTAGAGCATCGGCCCGTCGGATCGAGGTTGGCCTGCTTGACCGTGTGCTCTGAACACAGGTAAAACCGGGTACCACGGATCACAGTAAAATGGATCCGGATCCGACCTAGAGTGCGGAAGGGACCACCGTTACCGCGGTGAGACTATTGTCGTGCTAATCCTAGCCGTGCCGGACAGTTCGCGACTGCAGCTGTGAGTGTGGCCAACCCCGGCTCACCATGCAGCAACTCTCGTGGGCGTGAAGGTCAAAGGTCGAAAAGGGCGTCGTTCAGCGGCGGGCGACGCGCAAACCAGTAAAGACACAGTCGGGCATCACAAACAAGGCACGTTTGGCTAATGGCCACCCCTCCCGATTCCTCCACATCCTCAAGAGCCTGATTCACATCAGCATCATTTGCATCCAATTACCAACATGCCAGCGTTCATAACATTCAAATGAGCAGCAAAACACAGCACCAACTGTCCTCGCCGGTCACGTCGAACACCCTCGGGGTCCAAACAGTCGATCTCCTTCAAACCGTCCGCAACGTCTGATTTACGTAAAGGCGTAACTGCTCCGTTTGTGCATTTTTCTCTTCTTCTGTTATTTAGACACTGGTGGGCAAATGTAATCCAGAATTAATGAGCGTCTTTGGGTGATTTGATGTGTTCCATTGTCGCTGTAGCTAGGAGACCCTGAAGCGACTCGTCGTGTGTGAAGGCAGAGCCGGGGGCCTCGGCTTCCGCACAAAACCTTTGCTTTCCGTTTACTCCGCCAGAAAGGACAGGCTTTTCAGAAAGTTTTCAGAAAGTCGTTTAGCCGTCTAATCGTCCGTGCCGGTAATTAGGAACCAGGAGGGGCTGCGATTTTCGCGGTGGGAGTCTCGCCGAGGACCCGGAGCCAGAACTCGCAGGCACCTCCTTTGGAAACCTTTTGACCCGTAATGTGCTATTTTCACGGTTTTATTTCCAGAAAATTACAGCTGCTCTGTTGACTTTTTAAACAGACGGTACAAACTGCAATCAGGCGGAGAACCCCGCCCCGTCTTCGGGCCGTCGCTCGTGGCTGGAGCGGCGCGTCGGCAAGGCGTCAGGTTTAAACTGCGAGGCCGATACCTCCTTATTCCTGGTTTGCGTTCAATAGTCGCTTGATTTGAGTGGCACTTAAACGGCAGAAAACCGGCAGCCTCTTGATCAACCTTCTGTCGAACACTCTCGCTTTTGTCATTTAAGGACAAAGAGCTGCGGTGACGTGCGACAAGTCCCCGTTTTTCATTTGCAGCGCAGAGACCCACGAGTTTCTTTGCCGTCTGTCTTAAGGTCTCAAGCGTTCCGAGCCACACGAGCCTTTAACATCACACGGATTCGTGTTGTTTCTATACTTTTTATTCTTTTACTGTCTCCAAAATGATTTGCAATGTGCCGTTCCCACCAGCTGGCCATGACACGCGTTTAGGGTGGAGAAGGGAGGTTTGGTGTTGGGAGTCCAAACACGCAGCAGGATCAGGTGTCGGTTAACCTGCCCGGAGCTGCAAACAAACACACACACACGCACACACACACACACCCACCCACACAAACGCCCGCCTGATGTTTCTCTGCAGAAAACAATGAAATATTTCATTACGTTGCTGCTCCTCTCGGAGCCGCTTATTTACGCTGCCAGGACAGAACAGCCTAATTGAGGACCTCCAGCCTGGTAATTTGCCAGAGGGATCAAGAGTCCTCGGTGCCGGTGATGCAGGGGCCTGAGGCCGGCTGGCTGGGGGTGGCACGGTGTGGGGTGATGGGGGGTTGAATAGCGCGGTTGATGCTCCCATACTGGTTGAATTGGATTCCTGCCTCTCTGTCCTCTCAGTGAAGAGAGCATTAGTTGACTCTGTGTTTAGTGGCAAAGGGACGGCAGGTGGTGCAGTGGTTAAAGCTGCCCCCCCCCAGTTCGTGCTGCTCTACCTTTGATCGAGGTACTAACCCTGAGCTGGTGCAGTCAGCATTGCGCTGTGACAATGGGAAAAGGAGGTTAAACACTGTAAGTCGCTTTGGATAAACGTGTCAGTTAAATAAATGCAAATCGGCCTGCAGACGGGCAAACGGACTCGCGGACAGACAGAAAAGGCACGGAAGCTGATGGTTTAATGTGGACTCTGTGCTGTTTACTGCTGCCCTTATATTTAGACAGGACCAACTGGCTCAAGAATTCTCCGAGAGTGCAGAGCGGGATCAGCCGGCATAGCTGCGCCTCTGCGTCTCTGTCTGGCACAGAACCTGCATCCTGTCCAGGAATCCAGTGTCACATGTGACGCTGTATCACCAGCGTAGGAATGGACAGTCAAGCTGGGGGGTGCTGTGGTCGAACAGCCCAGCTCAGTGGACACAGGTGGCTCCCCTGTGTGTGTGTGTGTGTGTGTGTGTGTGTGTGTGTGTGTGTGTGTGTGTGTGTGTGTGTGTGTGTGTTTACCAAGGCACAGATGGAGGGCGGTCGATGGTTGACCGGGGACTGTGAATTATTCAGCCAGCAAACTCCAGCGTTGATTGAACGAGAGCCAACAGGTCGCTGCCCCCACCTGTGCCCCCCTCCCCCTCCTGGGGGTGGTGCCTGAGTTTGGAAGTTTGGAGTTTGCAGATGAAATGCAAATAGAAATGAAGGAAAAGGAGATGGAAATGATGGGGTTATTTGTTTCAGAGGCAGGCGGGGCAGCAGCCGGTTCGGGGAGCTGCAGGGGATGCTGGGATGCACTCGGTCATGGGTGGAGCCACAGAGTTCTGTGCCGTCTGTCAACACTTTATGAACCAACTTGAGTAAAAGTGTGTGATGTCAGTTTGAACTGCAACGACCCTTTTCCCATCACCCCCCCCCCCCCACAAGGCCTCAAGAGCTGCAGCAAATACGGCGGTTAGTGCCACTCATACCCTTTAAAAGTACTTAAACTGGGCTCCTCCAGCTGTGCAAATGGGTGAAAATGATGAGTTATTTGGGACAAAGATGCTGGCAGAGCTGAGTGGCAAAGTCCCGCTTCATTTATTTACAGCCTTGCTTTTGACGGGTGCTGGCTGCTGTGGTCACGGGTGCGAGGCCTGGTGGCCTGGTCTGAGGGGCTTTTTCAAAGCTCCATCATATTCAAAACCTGCCTGCGGTGCGTTTCCCCGCAGGTGGGAGCTGAGCTCAGTAGGTCCCCACAGACGGGCACATTTCATATTTGTCTACATTTGAATCCAATTGATTTGAAAGTATGAGCCGCGTGTGATGATTCATACTTTACCTTCCAGGGGCCGTGCCGGCGTCGCCTGCGCGTGGGGGCTGCCGGGGGGCACACAAAGTGAAGATGTGCTCTGGAAACTTCTTCAGTGATGACACATCGGCTCCATCTGTTAGTCCATTCATATTTCTGGGGTTTCGTCTTAGCAACACGAGACGAGTGGAACGCGAGACGGACCTACAGGTACCATACCGTCAGAGGGCACTGCATGCGGCGGGGATGCAGTCAAAGTTCAGCTTTAGACCAGCTTCCTCCACGATTGCAGTGGCTCACAAAGGCCGGCTGCTTAGATGATAGTTAGAGAAGTTCTGAGCAGCTGGTTGCTGGTTCCAAGCCTCTGGAAATTGTTCTGAAACCATAGTGGGGATATCAGCCTTTCTGGCTCTTTAATGGCCGCTGGGCAAATGTTTGGCCACGTGATCTTCGCCCCTGTCAACTGTCAAAGTCTCGATGGCATCGATTTTGGATTTAGCCCAGAGATGTTCGGCACCCCGTCCACCCAGCACACAGCACCAGGGGCCACATTCGCCACTCTCAGTGAGGCCTCCTTGGGGGAGAAGAACTTAGCTCCTTGAGAGAGAAAGTGGGGGTGACCAAAGTAACCCTGCAGGTGTCTCTGTTCAGACTCTACTAAAGCCATTTCTTCTGGAAACTGATCATCTCCCTTGGAGTGGAGCCAAGAAGCCCCCCCCACAGACAGACAGACACACACACACACACACACACACACACACACACAGTGCAGCCCCTGGACACCAGACCTCCCATAGGAGCTGAATCTGGAGGGTTCAGTCCAGGAAGGACACAGTGTGGGTTGGGGGAGGTTGGTGGTCATCAAGGAGACTGAAGGATGGCACATGTTGCTGGTCACTGGACAGAATTACCACTGTTACCATAGCCTGGACCCAGAGTCTGGCCATCACACTCGAGCCTGTGTGTGTGTGTGTGTGTGTGTGTGTGTCTGTGTGTCCCTTATCTGCCACTGTGGGTGTCTCTTTTCATGTAAGCAGTTTAAATTTCCTGCGCATCCTTGTGCTCCCAGTCATTCTGCTGCACGCGGTCCTGCTGATCTGCTGCCAATCTGGTCACGGATGCTGATGCTGAGGAGATGCTGTGAAGGAGCCAAGTGTGTGTGTGTGTGTGTGTGTGTGTGTGTGTGTTTCCAGCAGCTCCTCCACCAAGAGAAAACAACAGAAAACAAAATCAGTGCTCATGGGTCTAATAATAAACGTTATTACAGAGCAGCTGCATCTGGATCTTTAATGTATGTATTTATACGCGTGTTAATCATCATATTTCTGCTGCATAGAAAGCTGCTATTATCCAAATAATGATTTCAGAAGAGTTTTTCTTTAAAAAACAAACTGGTTTCCACGGTCACATTTCCCCTCAGGGCGAGCGCACGCACGAACACACACACACACACACACACACACACACACACACACACACACACACACGCACAACGTTCGTTTTACGACACATTATTTTCTTAAACATCTTTTCATGTTCTACCTGACGCTTTATTTTCGGTTTATTCCCGTTAATCCCTCACGCAGTCGGAATTTCCCGGGTTATTTTGATCGTTCTTTTTTCACGTGCGCGTGCCGGACGGCGCGAGGAAAACTGCATATTAAATAGGACGGAATATTTCTTATTCTCTTGTCGGAACGCGCTGTTG
>UFQX01000618.1:217350-222729 GCA_900497675.1 Arapaima gigas
ACCACGCCTCCTCTGACTGGAGAAACGTACACGGCGCGCCGCCATTGGTCACGTCGCGCTGCGTCACCCCGTCAGCCAATCAGCGCGGGCCACGGCGAGGATTTTTTTGAGTTACTCTGTGCGCGAGCGGCTGCGGGGAGTCGGACACGGAGCGGCGGCTGCGGTGTCGCGTCTGGAGCTGCGAACATGAACTCTTTCCTGGGTAAATAAACTCATTCTAGTCTTGACTTTCTAAGCTGAATGTGTTCGTCGATGAGCCCCGCGCTGCCGGTTTATAGTGCTCGTTCGGACCGACGGCGGAGCGTGTTTGTGTGACGTGATTCGCTCCCATGACCACCATTGTGGCCTGGACGTCCACAGAAATACTCGTGTATGCAAAGAAAAAAAAACAGTTTACCTGCAGAGCGGCCGTGAGGTGGCTAAACCGCTCTTAAGATGCCCTTCTCTACTGCGTGGGTTATTTTTGGTGGTAACCAGTGGCCGGTTAGTGGTCCTCACCAATAATGGAGAAGATGCCATGTGATGGATCAGACTGTAGACGTGAGCAGGAGATGCTGGTGTTGAGGGCGAATTTCTGTGCTCTGCTGAGCATCAGCTTCCCACTGTGGGTTTGAATCTCGGTTCGGGTGCTGCTCGCGCCGAGGGTCAGTCCTGGATACGCAGACGTCTCGCTGTCTCTCGTGTCCACATCTTCAGTGCTGCGCTCAGCAGAGCATCTGAGCTGGAAGTCCAGTGTTTAAACTGAGAAGGTGATTTCCGTAAACTGATCTCATGCACGGCTCAGGTGTGCTGGTGGAGCAGGAAGTGGTGGCCACCTGGGACCAGCGGTGAACATCTGAGCTCCAGCTGGTCCTCGTGCGGTTGAGATGACCGTTTGGAGTGACGTCCGGTCTCAAATCGGCCTTAAATTGACCGTAGCTTAGGACTGTGGTTGCTGTAATGGTGACTAAATGCAGAATTTGTTCCCCCAATGCACCTGGGAACGAATGCTGTCGCCAAGTGTCTGTGTTGCCTGTTTGGTCATCCTCCCCTCTGGTTCCAACAGCAGGTGCTGTGGCCTGTGCCCTGGTCCTCTCCGTCCAGGGCTTTTACACGACCGGTGACGACGTGATCGAACTCAACCCCTCCACCTTCCACCGGGAGGTCATACAGAGCGACAGCCTGTGGTTTGTCGAGTTCTACGCTCCGTGGTGAGTGGATCTTACCTGCTATACAGTGTGGAATTAAAAGTAAGGTGCAGAGATGCACCGATGTGAGAATTCTTGCTGACGCCGATATCCGGATATTTCAACGTGCACATCAGCCGATACCAATTGATAGATTTGTAAGAATAAAAAGGAAAATGGGACTAGATCTGCTTGGATGAGAATTGCGGATTAACGTAACGTTTATTTGCATAACGTATGTCTTGCAGGCAAACATTTGAATAAGCAGCACCTGCTGAACCATGTTTCCTTAAACGGGGCTGTAGCCTTAAATGCAGTTTGAACAATAAAAATGGAACTAAAAGGGTGAGACATTACAGTGATAACTCCCCTTAATAATAAAAGTTAACTTTTTTTGGAAGGGCTTCATTCTATTTTTAGCTGCGGTTTTTATTACAGACAAGTGCATCTCTGCCTTGTGGGACGTTCTGTTTTTGGCCGTGTCGGAAGCCACGCTCTTCCCGCTGCCGTTGTCCGAAAGTGCGAGAGATTATTTTGCTCTCGGTTCATTTGGAAGAACTGCAGATATTTTGGTGCCGGAGGCTCGGCGTTGCCTAAATGTTCTGTTCTTCTGGGACACGATGAGAAAGTCATAATCAAAAATATCGGTTTGGATTATTGGTCAAATCTAAACGTCCATCGGGTGCTGAAAAAATAATTCAGGCAAATACCATCAGATACCAAATATAATAACACCTGTGCTGCTGCTGGGTGTCAGCCCTCGGGGGGGCACTGGGGAGTTAGACAGGGAAAAGCGGTGGGATGCTCGAGGTCTCATGGGTGTGTGGGGTTTAGCCTTGTGAACCTTTACTTAGTCGACACTCTTCGCTCGGGACGCTTTACTCCCAGTAGAGTGATTTTCTGCTCAGCCAGGTGTGTACAGCATTCGGCTCAAGTGAAATCCTGAAGACTTCTTTTCGCTGCCCCGATCCGGGTTTGTGAAGGACAGGAGCAGCTGACTGGCCTGCAGTGGAGTGGCCTTTAGTGCAGGAAAAAGCAGAACATTTGCATGAGTCAAAGCACGTGTGATGGATTGGTTTCGCTTATCGGTGCTGGGCAGCTCTGGCCCGGCTCTACGCCAGCTGGGACTCGTGAGGGTTTGCGATCGGTGCTGCTGTAAATGTGTGCTGACAGTGGCAGTAAAGTGAGTTTGTTCCCACAGGTGTGGTCACTGCCAGCGGTTGACAGCAGACTGGAAGAAGGTTGCTACTGCTCTGAAGGTAAAAGCTCCGCCCTCACACTGCAGAGTGATAAATTCTTGCTGTGGCTCTACAACTCGGTGGGGGGGGGTTCTAGGAATGGAACAGAATTGCTGCTGTTAAGCTGTGTATGTGGACGGGTACTGATCTGAATTTGGGGTGGGATGGAAACCCTTCCTGGAGATGATGTCCTCCTCCAGGCTCTTACTACCTGAAGAAACAGGTGTTCATTTTTTTCCCCTCACGTTCATTTTGTCTCCCACTCGGTAGTGACTAACTGTAGGCTTCTGGCCAAATGTTGCCAGGGAACCACCTCAGAGTGAACAGGGGTTTGGAGGCTGGCTGTCCCAGCATCTCCTGCCAGTCTGTCTTCACAGTACCGGTTCCACACCCTGCTGTCTGACTGGTGTTTTAACCCCTGACTTTGGCTGCATGTGTGCTCCTCTCCAGGGCATCGTGAAGGTCGGCGCTGTGGACGCCGACCAGCACAAGTCCCTGGGCAGCCAGTATGGCATCCGTGGATTCCCTACCATCAAGATATTCGGCGCCAACAAGAACAAGCCAGAGGATTACCAAGGTACTACAGTGTTTGGAACTTGAGGGAAGCCCCCCCTTTTTGCCTGTCTCACGTTGATGACATCACAACACGTAAGATGTAATTCTTTCCTCGCTTCCCTGCTGATTCGGCCTTCGTCTTTCTGCAGGTGGACGCACCAGCCAGGCCATCGTGGACGCGGCCATGAACGCCCTCCGCTTTCTGGTCAAGGACCGCCTGGGTGGGAAGAGCGGTGGCTCTGACCACAGCAGACAGGTACCTGAGGAATGTTGTGCCGTGTGAAGGGCTCGTCTCTCGGCGGATGGTGTTGGTAGAGCCCCGTTGCACTGTGGGTGTTCGTCACTGTGTTCTCAGAGCGGTGGCGGAAGCAAGAAGGATGTGATGGAGCTGACGGACGACAACTTCGACCAGACGGTGCTGAACAGCGAGGATGTATGGATGGTGGAGTTCTTCGCTCCTTGGTGTGGTCACTGCAAGAAGTGAGTGTGCAAGCAGTTTGGCTGCAGATCTGTGTCCGGGGGGGGGGGGGGGCCTCCGTGAAGCTACCAGACCATCACGCCTTGTCTCCCTGACCAGTTTGGAGCCGGAGTGGGCGGCCGCAGCCACAGACATCAAGGAGCAGACTAAGGGCAAGGTTCGCCTGGGAGCCGTGGACGCCACCGTCCACCAGGGCCTGGCCAGTCGCTATGGGGTGAGTGTCATGCGGCATTGATCTGGACCGTAGGGGAGAGTTTGACTTGGAGGTGGAAATGTGTTGTCTGCTGGGTAACAGACAGTACTGACCTCCTCTGGCTTTTCCTGTCCCTTTACAGATCCGCGGGTTCCCCACCATCAAGATCTTCCGCAAGGGAGAGGATCCAGAGGACTACGACGGCGGTCGGTCCAGATCTGACATCGTGGCCCGAGCCCTGGACCTCTTCTCTGAAAATGCCCCCCCACCTGAGCTGTTGGAGGTGGGAGACTGTCACCATGTCACCACCTGTGGTGGAGAATGGAGGGTACAGGTGTTTGGGGTGGGGGGATTGACCCCGGTGCCGTCTCTGTTCCTCAGATCCTCAATGAGGACATCCTGAAAAAGACCTGTGACGACTACCAGCTGTGCATCATCGCCGTGCTGCCCCACATTCTGGACACAGGTGCGCCAGCTTTAGACCTTCGTTCCCTCCACAACTTCTGAGATGGTACCCAGTAGAGGAGGAGGATGTAGAGCGAACGCTGAGAGCTTCTACCTTTGCAAAACTCTTTGCTAAAAGCTTCAGGTAGGGAGTTGTTTTCACGGTACCTTCCTGTTAACAGGTGCCTCGGGCCGGAATGGCTACCTGGAGGTGATGTTGAAGATGGCTGAGAAGTACAAGAAGAAGATGTGGGGGTAGGTGGAGGTTGGGGTGCCCTGTAATGACATGGCTGTCCTTGACCAGGGATCTTGTGTAAGCTGCAAGTTTTGGAAGATGTTGGTGAAACAGCTTCAGAAGACCCATGAGTGCAAGTCGGGGTCCTCAGCTGACAGTCTCCTCTCTTTCCAGTTGGCTGTGGACAGAGGCTGGAGCCCAGATGGAGCTGGAGAGCTCACTGGGCATCGGGGGTTTTGGATACCCCGCCATGGCAGCCATCAATGCCCGTAAGATGAAGTTTGCCCTCCTCAAGGGCTCCTTCAGCGAGACAGGCATCCATGAGTTCCTCAGGTAGAGCACCTTCTTTTACTGCATTGCTCCTCACAGCCATGCAGTAGACCCTCTCGTGGGGGAACACATTACAATGTTGGGCACACCTTCGGAGAACGTGAGACCTTTAACTGACGGACCTTCTCCACCTCCTGCAGGGACTTGTCCGTGGGACGTGGCTCCACTGCCCCAGTTGGAGGCGGCGCTCTGCCCAAAATCAACACCGTAGCGCCGTGGGACGGCAAGGACGGCGAGGTGAGCGTAGTCCTGGTGACCACACACTCCTGGCTAACAGACATCACAGACATAAAATAAGGGTGGCAGTTAACCGTATTTCACCACTGTGGTCAGCGCCATCTGAGGTGTTCCAGAAGGTTCTTCAGATGTTCTCCAATGACGTGTCAATCAAATATGAATTTAAGGTCAACTAAGTGACACTGCGGGGGGTGCTTCAGGTGTCGGAATATATTTCGTTAGAATAATCCGTCAGCTTTGTCCGGTGGGCTTGAATCCCCCTCTCTCCTCTGCTCTCAGCTTCCCACGGAGGACGACATCGACCTGAGCGACGTGGAGCTCGACGATCTGGGCAAAGACGAGTTGTGAGTGCGGCAGCGTCGGATCCGTTCGGTCCCGTCCGGCTTATTCTTCCTCTCCCGTGGATGAGAAGAAACCAGGATGCTGTTTCGTTTTGTTTTTCTTAAAATATTTCAAAAAGGAACTTAAGTAGCTTTTTTTTTTTTGCCCCCCCCCCCCCCCCC
>UFQX01000618.1:222776-293629 GCA_900497675.1 Arapaima gigas
CCCCCCCCCCCCCCGGAATGTGGGAGTGGCTCTGTGTGAAAGGAGGCGGAGTCTGAGACCCTAACTGCCACAGTCCATCTGAACAGTTTAAATGTGCTTGGAGATGTTTGGGAGGCCTGGGGGCAGGGCATCAGCCGAGAGCCCCGCCCTCAGAGCCCCCGCCCACCGGTTCAAGTCGGGTGACACCGTTCTGGGGCGAACGGCCGTGTCCAGTCACTTCTGTTACTCGGCATCCTGCTGTATTTGTGTTGAGTCAATGTGCCGATTCGGAATGTCTTTCACTGTACTGCGGCTCAGAAGAGGAAACGAATGATTTAACGCGTATATTTTTTTTCTTACCCCGCTGTTTGTGTGGAAAACTTTTTTTGGGAAAAAAAAAAATTTAAATACTGGGTTGTCGGCTTTTCTTGACGTGTGACTGGAGCTGCTGCGATTTGACGCCCTGTCGTCTCTAGACCTTCAGCTGAGACCCCTCAACCTCCCACAACCTGCAAAACGCCGCAGAACTAGTGTGGCCCTTTCCCAGTAGGTAGGAGCACAGCTTACATTAAACAAGATTGCAGAGTAAAGGTTACCCTGTTGTATAAGTGGGTGAATAACAGGGGGTCTGTTCGGGGGGGCTGCTGGGAGCAGCTTTGGAAAAAGGATAAACCTTTGGAAATAAGCTGACTGTCCTGCCTCACAGTGACCAGCACACAGTCATTAATAAACATGTTTATTGTCTTTTTCTGCACAACTGAACCAAACAGGATGACAGAAGCTCTTCATCTGGACTCTTGTTCAGTTTTCACTCAGTAATTTAATTTGCAATAATAGCAAAGCTGTACTTGACTTGCTGGTGGGGGGGCAAGGGAGAGTCTTCTGTCCCTTACATGCCCTCCATGCTGATGTCGATCCTGAAGCAGATGTAGGAGTAGGACTCGTGGGGGGCCATGTTGAGGCCTGGGATGTCCACTCCAGCCTGGTCAGCAGGGGGGCGACAGAGGGCAGTCAGGAGCAACTGACACAAAACGCGTTTAAAAAAGACAGTTATGTTTTTAAAACGACAGACGTGTCTCACCTCAGACTTGCTGGCCGCAGCGGTCGGGTCCAGGTGGCTGAACAGCGAGTTGAGCAGGGACCTCAGCTTCTTGCTACTCCTCTTGTCAGGCTGCAGCAGAAGCGCCTGGAAGTTGACGGGCAGACCGTACCTGACCAAACATCTCTCAGGTTAGCTCCCTGACCAATCGGCAGGCGCGGCCTGGAACACGTGACCAATCGGAGCCCTGCGTTTAACTCACCTGAGCACCGACTCCACAAAGACCCTCGTAGCCTTCAGGTGGATCCAGGTGGCGAAGAGCTCGCTGAAGTTCACCTTGAGCCAAAGCAGAAAGGTCCCCTGGGAGGGGAGAGGAAGGGCGTCGAGCTCATTCCTACCGGCGCCCAGTTAGGGTTCGGCAGAGATGTGGGGCTGAACATGCAACTCACGTGTTGCTGCTCCTTTTCGGCGTTCAGCCGCAGCGTCTCCTGCTGCTGCTCCTCCAGGTCCTCGAGGCTGAAGTCTCGCACCGTGAAGCTGCGGCACGCCGGACACACAGGTTCCTTATCAGAGTGGCACCACAGGGAATCCTGGGAGCTCCGCCTACCAGCTCTTCAACTTACACACTTGACTGGGACTCGTTTTGTTCCAAAGCCAAAGCGTTTTACCACTCAGTGACAACCAATAAAAGCTTAAGACTGATGCTTAAGTTCAGTAAAGAAGTGTCATTTTTAACAAACTTTGGGCTACATTCAAGTGGGTTCAAGCGATGCAGCCACTGTTTGGGTGCTCTTTACTGCCCCCTAGTGGCTGGGTGTACAAACAACAGCTGTTCAGCTGCACTTGCCGGTTCTGCTTGGCGGCAGCCTTGAAGACGGCGACAGCTTTCTTGAACAGGGTGACGGTAAAAATCCCGCCCTCGGGTTCGTCCAGCACCTGCCTGCAGCACGCACCCGTACACACACACACGCACACGTGCACTGTGATAGCAACCTACAGCATTAAATGATAAAGGAGGGAACAACATTTGATTGCTTATTTTCACAACAAAGTAAAAAACTGGAGCGGAAGTGAATTAAAGGGGTCCGACTGGCTGAGGGACCTGAAGACCCGAAAGCTGGAGAGCAGCTTCATGAGGTAATCAGGCTGATGGGAAGGAAAACCGAGACCAATGGCACCATTAGCCTCACTCTTCCTTTCTAGGAGAAACCTAACCCTCCCGCTGAAGGCCCTTCCTGGTCATCCGAGGGGCCTCTTACTTTCCACCCACACACACGAGATGCTGCAGGAGCCCACGTGTGCTGACCTGTGTGTGTAGTCTGTGTGTGTGTGTGTGGCAACTGCGCTGATTTCAGCATTTGGAAACTGTGTTTTAGTGGCGTCACCCAGGTGAACAGACCTGCTAGATCGAGGGACCACAAACTCGGACAGCGACTCGTAGCTCTCGTTCCACCGCTGGAAGTTCTCTCTGTTTGAGAAACACACAGGAGACGTGATGGAAAAGGTGAGGTACATGGTCACATTGCCAGTCAGAAAGGCCCGGATTCCACATCTCCTCGCAGCTGGCGATGGGGGGTCTGAGCACCTGCCGCTCAGCTGGCCAGGCAGTGGCAGTACTGGGGGAGGCAGCAGCTCGGAGCCTCGCTCACCTGGGCACCACGACCAGCAGGGTTGTGAGATACTCTGAGTCCAACACCAGGTCGTCCCTCTTCACGACGTCGGCCAATGCTCGTGTCAGCAGACCCCCCCTGCGGGACGGCACAGGCACTCAGTGCACAGCCTCCCTTTTACCACCTTTACACGTGTACAGCAAGGTAAACTACCGCATTATTTATAACCTGTGACAGCTGACAGCTGACTGGTTCTTGCAGGACTTCAAGAAGTAACTTGGCTTTTATGTCGCAACTTTGAACGAGAGCCTTATGGAGACAGGGAATCAGAATGATGCGTGTGTGTGTGTGTGTGTTACATGCCCTCCTGCGGCACTCACTCAACCCTCTGCTCCAGCTTCCGCAGGCTGGCCTTCATACTCTCATAGGCTGCGCTGCGGGACTTCAGCTCCAGCTGCGTCTGCGATACTTGCTGAGACACGTGACAACACAGGTGAGCACAGGTGAGGGGGGGGTGCAGAGCCACGCGGTCTCCTCGCCATCAATCTTTGTGAAACATCTTGATACAACTGCTATATCATGGAAAAACACCTGACACTGTAAAAACCCGACACTGGAAACTAGGGAAACCTGAACCTGGGCGGCGCCACACCATCATTCCCAGGGGTGTCTGGAAGGAGAGTGAGCGGCAAACCATAGGGCCGTTACCTTGGAGATGACCTCTGCCAGGCTCCTCAGAGGGAGGCTCGTCGGGAACTTGGCTCTGTCCCACCGGAATTGGGTGATGTAGCTCACCAGGTCGACTGGGGTGGGGGGGGGCAGGGCACATCTCAGGGAGCAGAACACAGGTCACGATCACACAACATCTCACCAAAACACCCAGCCCACACAGAGAACACGGTACGAGACCGCGGTACCTAGCAGCGCCTGGAAGGGGGCTTTCCTGGAGGGCACCGAGGGAGTCTTGAGCTTCTTCAGGTCTGATGGGGGAAACATCACACAAACTCTCACTATTCAGCATTTTTCAAACACAGCGACTGAGCTGCTTACACTGATTTACCCATTTATACAACAGGGTAAAATTTACTGGATCAAGGGTATGACCTCAGGAGCTGGGATTTGAACCTGGGACCAGCAGCTCCAGCCGCTAATCCACTTACTGCCCCTAAAAACACTACCGGCACCTAATTAGTTGTCTAGTTATTTGGTACTTTGCTGCTATTTTTTTCTCACTTCCTTTGATGTGTTCTTATGTTTGGGGCGGGTCAGACTCTGGGGGTGGGGGGTATGTTTGTTGTTACTCTCATGTTTCTATGGAAAATCCCAAAATACAAGTTTGGAAAAAAAAGGTTGCTGAGTTACAGCGCCCCCTACTGTCCCCTTTTTACCGCGGTCCCCGACTCACCTCGGTTGGCCGCTGGGTTCTCCGCCACTTTGTCCTTTGGCTGCTCAGTGACCTCCAGCAAACACTGGGCCATCCTGCAGATCACACTGGGAAACAGGGGGATACGATTACCCCTGTTCACGGGGGGCATTCGGAGCCCCATGTGCCAGACGGGACCCCTCACCTCTCTGCCAGGGAGTCCAGCTGAGTGAGGTCATCAGAAAGGCCCACCAGGATGTCCAGCGTGCCCACCTGTGGGGAAACAGGGCGAGGGGGGTCAGGGGCGTGTGGTCCTCGTGTGGTGGGGTCGTCATCAAAGGGCTTCAGGTGCCATGACATGTCCCCCGAGACCCCGAAAAAGTAGGGTTTCAGAAACACACGTGGAGTTGTCTGGAGGGGTCTGGGTGGACGCCTCCCTGTGGCTCCCCAGGGGATTCAGGGACTGTCCTGGAGGACACTGAAGGCAGCTACTTGGGGGACAGGGGCAGCAGGACCCCCTGTAGTTTTGCTAGTTTTTAGACGTTTCTGCTTTCTTGCTGCTTTTCTGCCTCAAGTTCCTCTTTAATTTTCCCCTTAAAGGGGCCACATCTGTACACTATGCTTGGCCTCAGACCCCCCACCTGACCCCCCGTGGCCTCCAGTGGAGCACTGGCTTCCCCGGTAAATTGGCACCGGAGCCAATTTCTGTACCGACTGAAATGTGAGCTCCACCTCACTAGTGGAGTTTGTTGGGAGTCTTGTGTCCCACACAGTAAAACACGGTAAACTGGCTGTGCAAAAAATATTTACAGTATTGAGCACCATGTTTACCTTCAGCTCTGGGACGGGGAACCTGAAGGTGGAGACCAGACTGGTGAGCTTCTCTACAGCCTGCAGGCTGCTGTCGTCCAGCGGTGCGGCAACCAGCCAGAACTCGGCCATCGCGTCCTCCTCCCTGACCACCGAGCCCACTGTGACCTGGCGCACCGTCCCTTAGCACCTGAGTGACAACCACACCCAGTGACGCCCTCACCTTGACCGCGGTACAGCACTATACATTACAGCACAGTAAACCACGGTACAGTACAGAAAACCACAATGGACCACAGTTTATGTCCACAGTGAAGAACAGGAACCCAGCAGAGACACTGAGGACTCCAGCACAGGTGAGAAGATGCGCTGCCTACCTGCGGGTGACGCTCTTCATAGCGCAGTCGGCTGTACAGGTGTGTGTGTGTGTGTGTGTGTGTGTGATAGAGCTCAGGTGACTACAGGGGTGACGATGACGACGACGATGATGATCGTGGTTGGAGGAGGAGGAGGACACAGCGCAAGGTAAGCGCGCGCCCCTCATCCCGCAGCCCTCATCCCGCAGCTCAGCACGCGGAGCACGGTGACATCGGTGACGTCAGTGACATCGGTAACAGCAAGACACACACACACACACACACACACACACACACACACACACACACACACACACACACACACACACACACACACACCACCTTCTCCAGTTCTCTGGTGTCCTCAAGACAGAGGGCTGGACGAAGGAAAGCGAGGAAAGTAAAATATAATGGAAATATAATCGCTTTGAGTCATTTATAAACATTTAAATGATAAACAAAATCGAATAAACAGCACAGATGCGCAAAGCCTCGAGTCTCTTTGCAGGCGACAAACTTCCTTATCAAATAAACTTTTACTGACTCCTTCAGTCTGATTTGACAACCAACAATATTGACGTTGACAAAACTTCTTTTCTCAATTGCAAGAATGCAAGAGAGAGTGAAATATGAATGAAGGTTACAGAAAAGGCCGAAAACAGGGGCACAGATTGAGGTTTTAGTGGTAAAGAGCGCCGTAAAACACGGTAAACACGGTAAACACGGCGCTGCTGCCCGCGTGACTCTCGCCAATGCGAAATATCGAAAATCGGTCAGGTCGATCAGATTTTATTCACCCCCCATGGATGCTGCAGTCTGTAAGGGAAATTAATATTCACACGTCACACGGCAAAGTTACTAATAAACTTTTTTTCTTCTCGGAAAATCATTCATTTTAACTGTTGGTTTTGCGGCTGACTTTTATTTCTTTTAGAAACAGCTAACCTTTATGCTGCTCTCGTTAATTATATGCATTGAGGTTAAATAAACAAACAAATACATCAACTTTCTCTGCACAACTTTGCATGAAGTAGGAAAAATAAGTAGTTTTGTGATGAACTGCAGAAAATAAAGACACAGCAGTTTCTTCTTAATAAAGGAACCGGAAGCGCGTGCGTCTGTTTCCACACGGAGCTCCGAGTCTGTCGGACCCACTTCCGGTTTTTACTGCGCTGGGAGCCGGCAACGTGGAGTCGGTCGCTGGAGGCGGTTACCCTCAGTTATCATCGGTTATTAACAGTTATTATTAATTCATCGTCGGCTTTCGGTGCTTTATGAGCGAGAGCTGCGCTCGACAGCAGGAGACATGCAGATAACGAGCGTGAACGATGTGAAAATTTACAATCTGAGCCACGGAAAGTCACTGCCAGAGGTGGGTTGTACGTTCTTGCTGGAGACGCATTTTTACTAAATTTATACAGCATTTGTACGGATCATTGCAACTCCGTGAACGATATGCTGACTGTGTGATGTTGTCTGGACAATAAACTACAGGCAGTGACACTTGAACCAGAGAAAAACAAACATTTATTGTACAGTAACTGTGTGGGAATTATTAGTGTTAGAGGAGGAATCAGATGAAAGGTTGGTGATGGTGTCTCACCTGTGTGTTAGATGTCAGATTTTGTGTTTACTGAACATGCTCTCCTTTTGCCTTACAGTGGCTCTCTGACCGCAAGAAAAGGGCCCTGCAGAAGAAGGATGTTGGTACGCAGCCTGAATAAACACAAGGGCTTCATTAATCCAGCAGCAAACTGCAGGGGGCTACGGCGGCGCGTGTTAAACACTAAATAAAGATTCCCGCTGTCGGAAACAAACAGCATCGTAGCGGCGGAGGCAGAAGACGGCAAACACTGGCGTCACACTAGAAGTCCATTAACCAGGACATTCAGACACACATAAGACCAACTTAACCTCCACGTTAGATTTACAAACACAAACCTTTCTGTCTCGGTCAGTTTAGACCGGGGTGTCTGAACCTGATCTTGTCTCTCGTCCGCAGAGGTCCAGCGCAGAATCGAGCTCATCCAAGACTTCGAAATGCCCACCGTCTGCACCAGCATCAGGGTGTCGCCGGATGGCCAGTACATCCTTGCCGCAGGTGAGCTTCTGATGGTTGTCACGGTGATGGGGAAAGTCCACGCTGAGATTAGTTATATGTCTCACTTCTGACCATTTTAACAGGGACCTACAAACCGAGGGTGCGGTGCTATGACACACACCAGCTCTCTCTGAAGTTTGAAAGGTGTCTGGACTCCGATGGTGAGTTGGAATGCGAACGACTAATCAGTTTAAACCAGATGATGTTCATCTTCTCAAAGCCACAGAGGCCTTTAAAGAGGCCAAGGACCCTGGTAGAAAAATGCGCTTGAATAAATTCAGGGAAATTATTGCACTCAGTTTATTGTTCTGAACATCAATGTTCTTTGTGGTCCACAGATATTAAAAACATGGGAATAGTTTTATTTTTCTCTTTCATTTCACTGACCAGTGTTGTTTTTAAATCACATCTGAGCTTTGCTGACCCCTCAAATCCAGTCACAGACCCTCAGGGGTCCACTTTTAGTCCTACTGGTGTAAGAGTGGTGAGCAGTGAAAAGGACAGTATGAAATATGTAGACATTCACAGCCTGGGGGGGGGTCTTCACATCCTGTGGTTCTGTGGCTTCGAGTGGTGACGGGAAAAATTTTTAATTGTCTACCTCCTTGGGGGGTTGAATCAAGGCACACAGGTGACTCCCCCAGAGGTCATCAGGTGTTAAATATGGATGTGTTTGTTTCACATTGATTACCTTTATGGTGACTCATCTCTTGTATTATATGTGTGTATGTGGGGGGGGAGTCGTGATTAAGGAAATCGCTTAAAATTTAGCCGTTTATTTGTGGATGTATTTGCTTTTCAGTGGTGACCTTTGACATCCTGTCGGACGATTACTCCAAGGTGAGTCGCTGCCTGCCTGTCTCTCCGTCCCTCTGACGCGCACGTCTCCCGAGTGAACAAAGGCTGTCTGAAGGAGCCCCTCCCGGGAGCAGCAGGTTTGTGTCACACTGATTGTGTCCCTGACTAATGCTCTGTTTCTGCAGCTTGTCTTCCTGCACTGCGACCGCTACGTCGAGTTCCACTCGCAGCACGGTCACTACTACAAGACGCGTATCCCCAAGTTCGGCCGAGACTTCTCCTACCACCACCCCTCCTGTGACCTGTACTTTGTCGGAGCCAGGTGAGAGCTGGCATGCGGGGCCACGGGACTGGGGGAGTCAGGAAGCGGTCCAGTGGTCCTTCACACTGTTTTCCTGCAGATAAAGGTAAATTGTGAGACTGAAGGTGCTCCTCCACCCCCCACAGCTCTGAGGTATATCGCTTGAACCTGGAGCAAGGACGCTTTCTGAACTCACTGCAGACCGACGCCACGTGAGTGTCTGCATCCTTGTGTGTGTGTGTGTGTGTGTGTGTGTGTGTGTGTGTGAGAGAGAGAGAGAGAGAGGATGTACAACATCTTCTGATCCTGTGCAGGTCCGTCAACGTGTGTGACATCAACCCCGTCCATCACCTGTTTGCCATGGGAACCGCAGAGGTACGTTGGAGTTGCTACCTGTGAGCCCCGATTGGTTCATTTGAGTAACATCTGACCAACCGCAACCTTCCTCTCTGTCCTCAGGGGAAGGTGGAGTGCTGGGACCCTCGCACCCGAGGCCGGGTGGGGATGCTGGACTGTGCCCTTGGCAGCATCACAGAGGGAACAGAGTGAGTCCCCCGTCGGCCACAAGGGGGCGACGTTAAACCGCATCACCTCACCCCGCGCCTTGTTCTTGTGTGATTTTTAGTGCATGAAAGTTACATTAAATTTACGTTTAAATTTGTTCACTTAGCAAAAAGTTTCCTCCAAAGTAACTCGCAATAAATGTGTGTCAACAGCGGAGGAAGAGCTTTAGTCACGGACACTGGTCAGAATACCGTTTGTCTGTCTGATACCACCATGTTGTTGGTTCACATCCTTCAAGTAGAAGTGACAAACAGCAAATGTGTAGATGGTCACAGCAGATGGTGCTGGACTCATTCACGGAGCTGTCAGGAGATGAGGAGACGTGGCTTTGGTAGGGATTCAGCATCTCTGAGGGACATATGGCACAGCTCATTCCACCTCACTGGGGGCAAAACTGAGTAATGGAGGGTTTGAAGTTGTACTCCTGTCTGGTGCCACCAAGCGACCAGAGGTGGAGGAACACAGTGCTCTTGCTGGGCAGCAGGGAGTGACCAGGTCCTGTAGTTGTTGGATTGCAGATCTTTGACCGTCCTGTTGACCATAACCAACGCTGAAGTTGCGTCAGTGGCAGGTAAACTTCAAGTCGTACCATGGTATTCAGCTGGGGACTTTCTTCTTTTCACCAGGGTGGACAGTCTGCCTTCGGTGACCTCGCTCAAGTTTAACAGCTGCCTGAACATGGCGGTGGGGACCAGCACAGGACAGGTATGGCCCCCAGCCACGTTCCTATGACACAGCACCTGGACCCGCGTGGGTGGCCACTCTTCACACACTGCAGAGTCATCCTGAACTTCTGTCGGAGCAGAAAGTTTGCACTGGTTTGTGTTTCTCATTTTTCTCACCTTCCAGGTCCTGCTTTATGACCTGCGGTCCAGTCGCCCCCTGCTGGTGAAGGACCACTACTATGGGATGGCCATCAAGTCGCTCAACTTCCACCACCAGCTGGACTTGGTCATTTCTGCC
The DNA here is from genome assembly GCA_900497675.1 of Arapaima gigas. Classification (NCBI taxonomy): domain Eukaryota; kingdom Metazoa; phylum Chordata; class Actinopteri; order Osteoglossiformes; family Osteoglossidae; genus Arapaima; species Arapaima gigas. The sequence goes on from UFQX01000618.1 coordinate 232,661, forward strand.
GATTCCAAGATTATCAAGATGTGGAATAAGGACACTGTGAGCACACGTCTGTTCCTTTTGCGAGTGTGTGTGTGTGTGTGTGTGTGTGTGTGTGTGTGTGTATCGCTGTGTATTCCTACACACAGTTCTGCTGACACCCAGTGTCCTCCTTCCTCTTCCCGCCCAGGGGAAGCTGTTCTCCTCCATCGAGCCGCAGACCGACATCAACGACGTGTGTGTGTACCCCAACTCTGGTGAGCCCCCCCACTGTTCCACCCCTCACTGATGCTACACTGACACAGGATCACATAAGTCTCTCAGTCCAGTCCTGTTCATTTCAATATTTTGTAACCAGGTGGCAATTTGAATATGTAAATGATCTTTAGCCCAGATTCCTCCTCCTCCTCCTCCATGTCTCACAGGGTCAAGGTTCCACTTTCTGCCATGTTGTCATTATTTCCTCATCCTTTTTTTTTCCACTAATTCCCTGCCATGACTCTACCTCCTGCACCGTGAACCCCACCGTCTGGGTGGTCTGGCTTTGAAGCCAAACACTTTCTCTGGTCCACCTACAGGTGGCAGTAGCCTCACGTCTCCCCCCCCCAGCCAGGATGGAATGCTTGGCTCCCATCCCTCAACCGTCTCCTGCTGAATAATTAGAGCTAATTAAAACAATCTGGAAACTTCCTTGAGCCGCTGTGCCGGCAGCATGTGGTTAGAGGGGCCGTCATTCATGTGGCTTCTGCTTCATGAAAGGAGTCCTGCAGACGTTGGGAAGAAATCATATGTGTGCATTTTTCCATGAGTTGTCTGGGATTTAGGAAAAGAAAATGACAAGAGCAGCGTTTGCGTCGTCCCCTCGGTGTGTGTTCCCTGCATGTCCCCCCCACGACCTCTCTGACCCCAGTTCTGACTGTTCTCCTCTGCCCCCTGCAGGGATGCTCTTCACCGCCAACGAGGACCCCAAGATGAACACCTTCTACATTCCGGTGGGTCCCTGTCCAGCCCTGCTGGTCCCTCAGTGTCCTCCTCTTGTCCCTCCCTGTACATTAATGTGAGCTGCTAGTGGTTAGTGGGACCCCCGTGGTTGGTGCTGTTTCTGATTAGGCTTCAGACCTGTTGCCTTGGATACAGCCCATCTGGGAGGGGCCAGCAGAGGCAGCAGCTATGGACCTCAGGGTCCATGTTCTTTAGCAGAGGTGGTGTGGGTTGTGATGTGTGTGCTTTGTTCTCCAGGCCCTTGGTCCCGCTCCTCGCTGGTGCTCCTTCCTGGACAACCTGACTGAGGAGCTGGAGGAGAACCCAGAGAGCACTGTCTACGACGACTACAAGTTTGTCACACGCAAAGACCTGGAGAACCTGGGTGAGGAGGGGCGCGGGGGTGGGTGAAACTGGGGGTACATAAGAGCCGTGGAGCTCAGGACGGAGGGACCTCCTTGTGGAGGAACTTGACGGCACCTCCTGTAGTGCCTGACTGAGGGCGCTGTGTTGCTCCACAGGTCTGTCTCACCTGGTGGGCTCCGCCCTCCTCAGGGCCTACATGCATGGCTTCTTCATGGACATCCGCCTGTACCACAAGGTGAGTGTGTGTGTGTGTGTGTGTGTGTGTGTGTGCGCTCTCTGCTCTTTAGCCATCCTGGGTATCACAGCGGCATTCTGGGAAGGAGCTGTTGCACCTTAGAGCCACTTTTCGAAATTAATGGAGCCACTGGTGGGGGGAGCTCTTTGGGGAAAAGTCCTCGACTGCATGTGCTGATGTTTACAGTCACATTTTTTAATTTACATGTTTTTTTTCCTCCAAAGTGACTTGCATTGATGTGCTCATTTATACAGCAGGGTAGTTTTACCGTGTCGGGTCGGGGTAATAACCTTAATCAGGGGCTCTAGAGCCGAAGGTGGGGTTCGAAGCTGTGAGGTAGCAGCGGTGTGCGCTGACATGCTGTGGTCATGCAGGTGAAGAGCATGGCGAACCCGTTTGCCTATGAGGAGTACCGCAAAGAGCGCATCCGGCAGAAGATCGAGGAGACGAGGACACAGAGGGTGCAGGTCAAGGTGAGAGGAGGAGCTCGATCGGAGGCTCACGAGGCTGTACAGTTAGTGTGACTGTATCTTTGTTTAAAACAAACTGATGTGAATGTGACCCCTCGGTGTGCCTCCGCGGTGCCACTCACTGTCGCTCCTCCTCTCCGCATGCAGAAGCTGCCCAAGGTAAACAAAGAACTGGCCATGAAGTTGATGGAGGACGGTGACGCCGAGGCCCAGCTAGGCGCCAGGAAGAAGAAGGGCAAGGTGGGGCCCCGCTGCCGTGCAGCTTCATCAGCACGGTCGCCATAGCAATGCTTACCCACGTGACGCCTCTTTACGTTGGTGACGACTCACCCCGAGCCCGCTGTCCCGCACTCCCCAGGTCGCCCCCAACATCCTGACGGACGACCGCTTCAAGGTCATGTTTGAGAACCCAGACTTCCAGGTGGATGAGCAGAGTGAGGAGTTCCGCCTCCTCAACCCCATCGTGTCCAAGGTAGAGCAGAAGAGGAGGAAGAAGCTCAAGCTTCTGGAGCGGCAGGCGGTGGCGCAGCAGGTGAGAGAGCAGTGATGTTGATCGTCACCGCGGGGGGGGCCATGGGTCATCACAGGGACAAGACACTGGCACGGTTGTTTGCTGGAACCCTGGCCTCACCCTCCCTGCCCTCTCTGGCTGCAGAAGGACCAGGAGGAAGAAGAACCAGAGGGCCAGGCCAGTTCTGAGGAGAGCTCCGACGACGACAAGAGCTGGGTGGAGGAGGTGCGAGAGCAACGGCGCCTCCTGCGGATAGAGGAGCGGGATCGCAGGCGACAGGAGCGCAAGCAGCAGGACCGCGAGACCAGCCTGCAGAACCCTGAGCACCTCCCGAACCCGGGCCACGGTCCTGCTCAGCCTCGGTTCTTCCAGATCAAGAGCGGGGAGGAGTTCTACAGCTTCGGGGACATCACGCGCAAACAGAAAATGCAGAAGTGAGTCTCTCCTCTTGGCTGCTTCCCCTTTCCTGCCGTGAGAAGCTGGTTCCGCACACCTTTCTACTAAGATGCTGCCCAACACTGTATAACGCGGTCTGCAGGACGGTCGTAACCATGACAACAACACGGCCTTGACTTTTACCTGGTTTCTGAGTTTAGGGTCTATTGATAAATAACTAAAGTAACTTAGAGTAACTAACCTTCCCCTCCGTGTGTGTGTGTGTGTGTGTGTGTGTGTGTGTGTGTGTGTGTGTCTCTGTCTGTCTGTCTGTCTGTCTGTCTGTCTGTCTGTCTGTCTGTCTGTCTGTCAGGGCCTCTCTGATTGACCGGGTGAATGCAGAGGCGAAAGCGGGGGCCATGAGTGTGAGCGACACGGCTGTAGGAAGCAAGCAGCTCACCTTCACCCTGAGGAAGGTAAGACCCCCCCCCCACTACTGATCAACCCTGAATCTTGTGCTCGTTGTACGCTGTTGCTCTGTGTGTGTGTGTGTGTGTGTGTGTGTGTGTGTGTGTGTGTGTGTGTGTGTGTGTGTGTGTGTGTGTGAGAACACTGCTTGCTGCTGCCCTCAGGCTGCGTTTCCATGGTTGTCTCACACACCCAACCAGTGTGAAACACGGAGTCCAGACTGTGACATTCCTCTCATAGCAGACATGGTGGGTGAGAGAGGCTGGGGGGTGGGGGTCTCAGGGAGACCTGAGGGCTGTGGATTCGAGAGGTGGGAGCTGCAGATAACTTGCTGGATTGTTGTTGAACCTCTGGCTGGGCAGCTGACCGTATTCTGACCACATTGTGACCATGCTGTCCTGTGGTCACAGGTGAGAGTGGGGGGGGGGGGGGTCTGGAGGCAGCTTAAGGCCCTTATATGCAGACCTCCCTTTCCTTACAGTGGTCTTGGGGGGGGCACTGAACCTTCAGTACTGCTGACCTCACAGTTTAGCTGGTGAAAACAGACCTTCTGTTGGTGCTGTTTGTTTGACACTGCAGTGTTTATTGTCCACCTCTCCGTCACGGGCCTCGACCTCATGAGTGTGTGTGTGTGTGTGTGTGTGTGTGTGTGTGTGTGTGTGTGTGTGTGCACGCAGTCGGAGCAGCAGCAGCGACGGCTGGATGCAGAACGGGAGCACCACCAAGAGAGGAGGAAGCTGCGACGGGCCGCCGGACACCTGCAGAGCCGTGGACGTGGGAGGGGGCGTGGCCGGGGCCGTGGCCGGGGCCGCCACTGACCCGTGGGACTGCGGTCCTCTGGATGGACATCCATGTGGGATGGGTTCTAGAGCCCAGTTTGCCCAACCCTGTTTCACCTCTCTGCTGGATGAAGAGGGTGATGCTGGTTTTCCTTTTTGGTTATTTCTATGTTTTTGTAAAACAGTTGTTACTGTAACAGGCGGCGTTCAGGGGGAGTCGACTGAGTTTGGCTGCAAAGTTCCTCTGTGTGTGTGTGTGTAGGTGTGTGTGTGTGTGTGTGCGCGCACGCCTCCAGCTGCCCTATGCCTGTTGTTTGTCTCCCCCCCCCCATCAGTGTGGTCCCATCACACCATTAAACATGATTACCGCAGTAACACACATCCCCCATAATGGGCTGGAATGTGTCTGATTAACATAATTATCTTGAAATATACTTGGGATTGAAATCCTCATGGTGTGTGTTCTTGCTCTACTCATGGGGGGTGGGGGGGGGGGGTTTAATGACATGGAACCTGGGGCGTCTCAGCCGCTGTGGAGCCTCTAGTTTCCCTCAAATCGACGCTGCTGCCACGTTCCAGCTCCTCGTCTTCAGAGCGAGAGAGAGACATGGTGTGTGTGTGCGCGCGTGCGTGCGCGCGCCTGTGGGGCACCAAACCCAAAGTTTCATTCACGCCCCTCATATCTGCAACAAGATCCTCACAACAAATAGAGGTTCTCTCCCTCTCGCTCTCGTCCTTCAAGCTCCAGCCTGTCACTCACGCGCTGGTATTACATGTCACCGAGAGAGAAGTGGGCGGCACTGGGCACCTCCCACAGCAACCGACCTGAACCAGTTGGGATAGGACAGCCTGGGGGGGGGTCATTCACTCTCTCACTGCTTAATCTCCACCACAGTTTCATCACAACGCTGAGAGAGAGAGAATTCCACACTGACTGGGGTGGGGGGGGAAGGGGTGCAGGCTGGTGTGAGTGGTTCCAGTGTGTCCTCAAGTCACCTTTGCTTGTGTGTGTGTTTGCATGTGTGTGTTTTGCCCCCCCCCCCCCGGCACCTCCTCTCCATGTGTCTAAAGTCATTGAACATCGCCATGGAGACAGCAGGAGTGGTTCATACTATGGGTGTCACTTCTTGTGTAAAAATGATGCACTATGATTGGACGGCCTTCCTACCAGTCCCGGGGTGTGTTTTTCATCAGTTTTCCACTCCGTTTGTCAGGTGGGGATGGGTTAGTCTTCGCACGCAAGGGCAGTACCAGGAGAGGTGTGTGTGTGTGTGCGCGTGTGTGTGTGGAAGCGCTCGGAAGGGCAGTCAGGGCCCTGACGGACAAAAAGGGCCGCTGCTTTCACAGGGTAACCCCTTTCCCCTGGGGTTGTCACCGTGGAGACGAATGGGGTTAATGGTCACTCTGTGCCAGGAGGGTGTGTGTTGTACCAGTAGGTGACGCAGCAGTTGCTGTAATTTCCTTGATGAGCCACCCCGATTAATGCAGTAAAAATGAACCCCGCTGTATAAATGGCGAGTCGCTGTAAAATGCTTTGAGAAAAGTGTCGTAAGTTACCAGAAGGTGACTTTTGCCACAGAGAGTGTAACAGAGCTGGTGATCTTTGGTCCTTCATCCCACTGTTTCACAACCACAATGGAAAGATGATCCCTCGGTGCCACAGAAAGGATGAGCTCAGTGCTACCTTGGCAACTGTCCCTGGCGTAAAGTGTCTGCATTTGAGGAGAAAGATCACGATGTACAATTTTATTTACTGAGGGTGTGTGTGAAGGTGTGTGTGACAGTGAGATGGTGTGTGAAGTTAGTTAAATGTACAACGTTTCAGGTTAATTGTTACAATATTCGTGTGGTTCACGTGACATTAGAGGATTTAACTTATGACCCCCCAAGGCCCCCCAGGGTGTCGCTGTGTTTCCAGTCTTCAGTGTTTATTCGGTTGGTTTTTCCATCATGACACAAGCTGCAGGGGGGGGGGCGGGGGCGGGGTGCAGCGCCTGGTCACGAAACAGGTGTGTGATCCGGGCCTCATGACGCCGTGTTTGCAGACAGTCACCTGGCCTTGGAACCCGGAACCTGAGCCGGCCGAGCAGAAAGCCACCCGCCGTAACGGCTGCTCTCGGCCTCACCGGGTTTTCACTGTGCAGCGCGCGTCTCAGGGTGTGTACCACGGTAAACTGTGGCACCACTAAAGCACCACAGCACCAGCGCTGTGGCTGAGGGACAATCACATGAGCTTGAGAACCAAAGAGTTTGTCATGTGTGAGTAAGTAGAGGGTGATGGAAGTGACCGCAGATCAGGAATCACACACACACACACACTCCCTGTATGAAAACACACCAAAATCACTGTTTAAATAATCAAGCACTGGCTGAGTTTGGTCAGTTCGGGCTGAACCTCCTCAGCTGGTTGTCGTAGTTTTCACATGAAATGCGAGATGCAAACAAAAGGAATGATGTGGTTTGATGTTCGCATCCAGACGGAAGTGCACCAGCATCAGATGAAGAGCTGTAGATACTGACAGGAGAGGGTGAGAGCAGTCTAATCCTCCATTTACACCAGCAGCTCCTTACAGAGCTGAGGAAGTAGATATGATGTTCCTCCAGCTGTCAGCAGGTCAGGAGAGAAGCAACCTGGAGGAGATGGGTTTGTGACCATCCTTGAAAGCTGGGAGGGATTTAGCCACTCTGAGGGACAGAGGGACAAAATGGCAGACCTACACTAGTGGAGGTATGTCCACCCGTCCGTTGCCCTGGTGAGATGAGTGACCTGCTCTCATGTCCCTCAGCTGTTGCCTATTGAGAAGAGCTGTAATTCCTTGAAGGTGTTAGTGAGCAGGTGGCCATCTGTACCTGTTCTCATGAGCAGGTGGCAGGAGGACCGGTGGGGGGGGCAAGAGATTGAAGAGGATTAGCGAGCAGCTGTTGGACAGTAAAGGCCCTACTGTGAATAGGCCTAATGGCAGCCGACCTGTGACCCCCCCCCCCCCCCCNGCAGCTGTTGGACAGTAAAGGCCCTACTGTGAATAGGCCTAATGGCAGCCGACCTGTGACCCCCCCCCCGCCCAGGCAGGAGGAAGACCTGAAGAAACATGTAGCTCTATTGAGAGTGAGGAAAATGGTCTATAAAGAGGAAGGTAAGAGTTCCCTCAGAAACAGATGAGTGAAGGAGGGATCGTTCTAGAGGGATGTCCAACAACAGCGGCGTGAACATGATCACAGCAACACTGTCGCACACAGCTGCCGCAGAGGACGCAGCGGGGAGAAGGTGGGGTTACAGTGGACGTCACTCCTCAGGGTGACGTGAAGAAAGTCCCACGTGATATGGAGGACCAGCTGGTTCAGGTGTGTCTTCTGGTGGCGGCACACAGAGAGCTGCTGTGGTCTGAACGTCAACAGAAAAGCGGCACTTTGGACAAAAGCAGCGCTGGTCATGTGACCCCCCCCACCTGCTCGTCTTAGCCAATCGACTCTGACCAGCTTTGTAAAGGTCAAAGGGCGCTGCAGTTCACCTGTCACACATGGTGAACTGTGGTGCTGCTCAGCCCTGTAGACTGTCAGCCCGACACCACCCTGTGTTCACGGTCAACCGTTTGGGGCATTTGAAACAGCAGAAGAACAACGCGCACACACACACACGCGCACACACACGCAGATGCTGCTGCTTGTCCTCCTCTCCTTGGAGCCGTAACAATCTGAGGCCTTGTATGAGATTCCGGTTTGAGGTCATGTGGGCAGGCGAAGCGGGGGGGCTAACAGAGGCTCCATACAGCTAGCAGACATCGGGGTGGGGGGGACATTCCCGACCCGGGTCAGGGTCACCGCCGCGTCTCGTGCACGATCCCACGACCTGAGCATTGCAAACAGCAGATAACTGGGGGTGTGTGTGGCCCCCGCTGCCGCCACCGGGAGGAACGATGTGGTTTGGGGTTTGAAGCGGGTTTTGGCGATGACCTCATGCCCGCACTGCATTGTGGGCCGTGTGTGTGTGGAAAACGCCGCGCTGCTCGGTTGCCACCAACAAAACCCGGGTCATGGAGTTTCCCACGTGAACCGACGCGCTGGCGAAGGCCGCCGTGTTCCCATCGTGCCTCTGCTGTGCATGCGGGACCCGCTGTGTCTTCAGTCACCCCCCCCAGGTCCTTGGATGAAACAAGTTTTCAGTCATAACCATCGTTTTATTTACCCCTAAGCACCTCCTGACTGGGCCGTGTCGATGGTAAACAGGCCCTTTGTGCGGCTTTAGAAAAGAACAATCTGGAAATACAATTTGGGGAATATATTGTTCAGGAATGTTCTCACTCTCCAAAATCCCAGCGGCAGAAACAGGCTGAACGTGTGTTGAAAGTGGAACAGTTGATGGAATTGCCATGAGGTTTGACTTGTGGAGACCAGGATCCCTTTGATATTTAACACCCCTCCATTTCTCCAGTTACTGTCGCCTCTTGGTGACCACAGCATTTACAGCTCCTCTAGAAGCTTCTGTCCTCCATTTGAGTCCGTCCATCTCCTCTTCTTTTTCTCCCAAGTTCTCCCATCATCACCATCTTTTCAACAGAATCCAACTTTCTCGTGATGTGATGCGACAACATCAATCTCCTCATTTGTCTTTCCACTCAGCTACCAGTGCTTTGGTTTGATCCAACACCTGTGTTTTCCTGGCTGTAGACGATGTCCTCCCAAGTCTCCTCTGGCATCATGGCTCGGAGGAATGCAAGTTTTCTTGTCACTTTGAACATGTTTTTAACAGCTCTAGGATGAGGATCCCCTCAATACACCCTTGTCAGTCAAAGTTAAGCTCTTCTTGATGTCTTGCAGTGAGGTCCCAGATGGGCCTCGATTAGGTAATTCCTCCACGTGGGGTCACCTGCTGCTCTTCTGTTTACTCCTCTGCAGGAGGAACGTGGCCAAGGGGCCCATTGGCTGCTGCTAATCCTCTGGTGCTCTGGGTTGGACACCAGCTGTCACACTGGTATTATAGGACAACCTTCTTATCTCGCTGCAGCACGTGCCACAGGTGAACCTTTGCTCATCTGGGTCACCCTAAGTTCGTGTTAGTGCATCTCCAAGTGGTGTCATTGTGCTTGTAGCATTTTTTCAGCACGCTTATGCTGACACAGGAAGATAAGGACAATCTGGGGCTCGTGTCTCCAGTACATCTTTAAACCAGATAAACTTGACCAGAAAATGCTGGAGTAGCTGTGAGAAATGAAGGTGAGGGTGCAATGTGGGAGGGTGTAGATACCTGTTTACAGAATCCGGTGCTACTGGTTCCGTAAGGTTACCTGGAAGGTCACTGACCCATGGTGGTCCTCGGAGGCACAACAAAATGCTCTGCTCTGACAGGACACATTTTCATAGGACTGCAGCTCCAGTGTCTTTGCACATTCTGACAAAGGAGCACAGGTTTGGTTAGGACAGAGTGAGATATCACATCTGGCTGCTGTCATCCTGGTTTCAACCAGTTCCATACGCCGCGGGCGATGCGTTCTTGACACGTGTATCACGCAGCCTCACCTAAACGGAGCGTTCAGATGTCTTCATCGCATTGTCCAACTCCCGGTTGGGTGACATCAGCTGGGTGTTTTTATGATCCATTTTCTCCTTCACTTTGGGATAATTACCCACAACAAAACTTCTGTTTTATTACTCACTATTACATCTCCAGCCCTTATTTTGACAGACACCGAGGTGTGATGTGGAAGCTCCTCTCTGACTGGCCTTCCAGTAAACCCCTCGTGACAAAGTGAAGCAGGAGGTTACGTCCATATCCTTGTTTACCAGCTCCAGTGTCCTTGACCCCAATTGCTGCAACAAGAACCAGTAAGGTGGCAGAAGTGTTTTCACAGCAACATCATCAAACCCCAGGCGGATGTCTGTTGGGCAAGTTCTGACACCATTGCGCACGTTTGCCTGTTGCTCAGTGTCCCAATGTCTTGCCAAACACAACTGGAAGTACAAGCCTGTGCAAAATCCCTTCTTCCCGGTGCGTCAGTCTTCTGCCGCGGCTCCTCAAAGCGCATCAGCGAAAGCGACTCGAAAGTCACTTGAGGCCAAAGGTTCCGTTCGAAGCGGCAGGTCAGGAGGGTGGCAGCGAACGGAACAGGATCTCCTCACAGCAGGAGACCACGGAGGTTTGGGCCGTCTGGCTTTCTGCAGGCCCGCAGAAGGTCGCCGCAGCGGGCCCTCCTCTTTCTTTGTCACTGTTTTTTTTTTTTTCCTCAAAACCCTGTTTCTTACATGATGGTCAGTAAAATAAAGTGATGGGACACGACACCACAGGCCCACCGTTGCACATCGTGCCCCAGGAAAGTATGAAAACTAGTATTTAAGTAACACCGACACATTTCTGGGTTATTTCTATAAGGATATTAAGATGCAGCTCGAAACGTTTCTGTTGTTTTCTCTTTTTTTATTTTTATTTCTCCCCGTTCGCCGTTTTTCTGCTTCACGCCTTTAAAAGGTGTCGCGAGCCGCCGTGTAACGGCCATTTCCGCCGGGGGAGCACGCGACCGCAGTCCCCGCCCCTCTTCCTGCGCCGCGGAGCGCGTGGCATCCCGAACGAGACTAAACCGGTTTTTGCGCGGAGCTCATGGCCGGTTCCAGCTGGTGCGTTGCCACGGCGACGGCGGAGGTATAAATACGGTGAGTGCCGAGCGCTGCCGGTTTGTACTCCTACCTCGGGCAGCGGAGCCGTGTCGTCTTATTAAGGACCAAATATATTTTTTTTATTTCCGTTGTTCTGGTCTAATGGACAAGTTTTGTAAATGCTTTTTAAGGTGAGTCTTTGTTCGCCTGTTCGAGTAACGCGCTCGGTTCTGCCGTTTTCGCCGTACAATGAGTTTTACCCCGTGCAACATTTCAAAACGGCCCAGTTTTTCGAGCTGGTTAATCGAATTCGGTTTATTTTTTTGAATCGGTATTGAGGGTTTGGAGCGTGTGCCGGGACGTTGTTCGGGGGATGTTTTTTTTTTTATTAAATATTCACACACAAGATCGAGCTGTTTAACCCCGAACTGTTCTATTACTTCCCTAGAATTGGTTATTGAGGTAGATGAGTAACGTAAGAAACGAAGGGGTTTGTTTTGGGGTAGAAATGTTGCTTGTGGTACAGATCGAACAGAATATAGTTTTAATTTGCGAAAAATGCTCAGTTTCATGTGGCTCATCGTGTCACGCGAGCGCCTCGCCGTCCACGAGCTGCTGGGAAATGGTGCGTATCTAAGCGACCCTGGGACCTTCCGCAGTCTCATTGGCTGAGCCCAATGCATGTGACCTCGCGTCAGCCTCCCTCCGGTTGGTTGGTCCGAATGCCAATCTTGTTAGGGGCTGTGGACGGCGGCTCCTATTGGCTGCGTCCAGTCGCGCTGCGCCACGGCGGCGGGTTTTTATTACCCGGTATGGCGGCTGTCCGGAGTCTGTCAGTCCCCTTGCGGCTGGTACCGTCGGCGAGTTCGCACAGCCCGGGTTCTGGCCGCGGTTCTACCCCTTTGGGGGGGTGAAATATTATTAACCATGACCGTGGCCTTGATGCAGCTGGGAACACGTCAGCAGGTCGTTGATTGCACTATGACGTCTGTTTGACGTGTTTGCTTCCTGCCTTAAGTGTTTTACGTCACAGTGTTTCACGTTCCAGTTTCTGATCCCCACAGAACTCTTGCCTGAGGAAAGTGCACGTTCGCTGCTCAACTGGCTGCGGCCTTGAGTCCTACTTAAAAGGCTTCAACTTTGCGGGTGAACCGCCGTGGTTGCTGTGCACTTGACCTCACAGAAGTCCCATCTTCTCCTTATCCAGGTGAGATTAAGCACAAATCTCGTTTAATATTCAGATAGTTTATCTTGTACCTCTAAATGATCACACAAATATAATCGAGTGCCAGGGGTTTCATATCTTGACTCTGCTTTCCTTTCCACAGTTTCTTCTGTAAGTGGTCGATAAGCACACAAACATGGAAGCTGCTGCTGCTGCTTTTTCTGCGGACGACTTTGACCTCACCTTCCTGGACGAGGGCTTCTGCGCTCGAGATGTAGTGGAGCAGAAGATAAATGAGTCGTCGCTGTCGGTAGGTTCCCCGTCTCAGCTGGTGAATGCAGGCGGCGTTACTGAGCATTTCCCAGCCTGCTCTGTTCACGTGTGTGTGTGAGGTTTAACCGGGGGCCTCTTCCCCAGGACGACAAGGACGCCTTCTTTGTCGCAGACCTGGGGGATGTGCTGAAAAAGCACCTGCGGTGGGTGCGTGCCATGCCCCGCGTCACGCCCTTCTACGCTGTCAAGTGCAACAATAGCCGCGCCATCGTCATGACGCTGGCCTCCCTGGGGGCGGGCTTTGACTGCGCCAGCAAGGTATTCCAACCTCGCTGATTTCCCTCTCCCCCATTTCCGCTCCACCCTGCTCATACCTTTATGCCTTGGTCATCTCCCTAACTTTTGTCCCCTTGCAGACAGAGATTGAGATGGTTCGGTCCCTGGGTGTGGAGCCCAGCAGGATCATCTACGCCAACCCCTGTAAGCAGCTGTCTCAGATCAAGTACGCTGCATCCCAAAAGGTGCAGATGATGACCTTCGACAGTGAGGTGGAGCTCATGAAAGTGGCCCGGTGCCACAATGATGCCAAGTGAGTGACCCCCCTCATCCTCCTGTGCTTTCTGTGGCAGCATGGCTTTCTGTCCTCCTTCACTCAACTCCTCTGGTGGTATTGTTTGTCCAGACTGGTGCTGCGCATCGCCACAGATGACTCCAAAGCTGTGTGTCGGCTCAGCGTGAAGTTCGGGGCGACGCTGAAGGCCAGTCGGCTGCTGCTGGAGCAGGCCAAAGACCTGGGGCTGGACGTCATCGGGGTCAGCTTCCACGTGGGCAGTGGCTGCACGGACCCGAGCACTTACGTACAGGCCATCTCGGATGCCCGCTACGTTTTCGACGTGGGGGTGAGCTTTTGGTGCTTTCAACACTTGGACCCCTATGATTGTTTAACACCAGCTGATCTTTGGCCACATTTTGCTGAAGCGTGTAAATGCAGCATCTCTGTCCTGTTCACAGGCTGAGCTGGGCTTTAACATGACTCTCCTGGACATCGGAGGTGGCTTCCCCGGCTCTGAGGACGTCAAACTCAAATTCGAAGAGGTGAGTTTCTGTCCTCTTGAGCTGCGAAAGCTGCTGCTCCTCCTTGTGTGTGTGAATCGAAAGGCTGGTCTCTGCATCCTCCTGACAGCTTCCTCTGACCCCCTCCCTCCCTCCCTCCCTCCCTCCCTCCAGATCACAGGTGTAATAAACCCAGCTCTGGACAGGTACTTCCCCCCTGACTGCGGCGTCCGCGTCATTGCCGAGCCCGGCCGCTATTACGTGGCTTCGGCCTTCATGTTGGCTGTCAACATCATTGCTAAGAAGGTCATCATGAAGGAAGATTCCGCTTCGGACGGTGAGTGACGAGCCATGGGTGTGACCTGCTGAGCCAGTGCCTCGGAGACAGTCCTTCACGCTGTTCCTCCTCCCTCAGACGAGGACGACGGGACCAACGACAGGACCCTCATGTACTACGTGAACGACGGCGTCTACGGCTCCTTCAATTGCATCCAGTTTGACCACGCTGTGGTCCAGCCCACCCTTCACAAGGTGAGATGTCCCTTCCGAGGGCTTCGTTGGGGTCATTGTCCTGTGTTGTGGCTCACGTGGTCCCTCCGTGTGTCTGGTTGCAGAAGCCCAAGCCGGACGAGCGCATGTTCCCCTGCAGCATCTGGGGTCCGACGTGCGATGGCCTGGACCGCATCGTGGAGCAGTGTCTGCTGCCGGACCTGCAGCTGGGCGACTGGCTGCTGTTTGACAACATGGGCGCCTACACAGTCGCCGCCTCCTCCACCTTCAACGGCTTCGAGAGGCCAGACATCCATTACGTCATGTCCCGCTCGGCCTGGTGAGCAACGCCTGCCTGTCTTTGTCACCGTAGTGATGCTGGACGCTTCGTGGGTCCGTTGTCCTCATATCTGTCTTTCTGCCCACCCCCTGCCAGGCAAGTGCTGCAGCAGATCCGCACCCAGGGGCTGCCCAGCATGCTGGAGGAATCCTCGGCCAACGGTGTACCGGGCTGCTGCGGCTGTGAGAGCAGCCTGGAGCTAACTGCGAAACCCTGCCTGGCCCGAGTGCTCTAACTGACCCCCACCCCCCATTCCACTGAGATGCGTGCGTGCATGCGTGCGTGTGTGTGCCACTGTATGGAAGCTGGAGGTTAAGCTCACTGGTTCTGCCATCTGGATTTTGTAGCATGTTAAAGGAAGGAGAAATTTCGGAAGGTGAAGTTGCTGAACTTCCTGTGGGAAGGGAGGCCTGTTGGACGAGTTCTTGCTGTGGCTACTACAGACTTATTTAATGATGGATGCTCCTGCTGCGTTACACTCCTCCCAATACGCTCACAACCTTCCTTTTTTCTCTTCCTGCTCTATGATGTTTAGCTTTTTTTTTTTTTAAAGAACCGATGCATTAGAAACTGGATATGGAAAGATGGGATGGCATTTTACATTGCTTTCCTATGGAAAATTTTTTTAATTTTTGTATTTTTTTAAAATAAAAACATGTAGACATGTGTATTGGCTTGTTCTTGCTTATGGGGAAGGGTGGAAATGGTGTAAATCTGAGTGACCGGGAAAGGGATGGCGACAGAGTTGTCCTCAGCCTGACGACAGAGGTGTTCTGGAAGCTTCTCGAGCAGAAAATCAGTGTAATAAGACATGTGACAGATGTGATTTATTCCGTCTCCCGCCAGACTGGCTGAAGGCGCGGAGTCGGCGGCGGAGTTTAATTAGCCGTTACCTACGTGTTTGATGGTGCGGTCTGGTGGGTCGGCGGCGCAGCCTCAGCGTTTGTGTTCTTCAGCACCTCGACTGCAGCGGGACCCTCTGGACGGAGGACGTTTTGACGCGGGGAGGGGGACTTGAATCACCAGCTGATATTGCTCGTGTCCCGGAAGTGATTAAATCACAACTGTGACGCTGATAACTTCATTTTCAGGTGCGATACAAGTAAATAAAATCAGTTTTTACTGGCAAGTTCAGCGCTGATCCACACTAATGGACAAATGAATTTTCTCTGAAATGGTACACATTTCCTGGAACTGTGAGCTGCACCAGTTGGCAGGTAAACGTGGGACCACTGTGTTTGTCTGCAGCCTGTGGGTGAGGACGGGTAACTGAGGAACATTTATGCGTGTGTGTGTGTGTGAACTGAGGGCTGTTTGGTATTTTTAACCGCTCACTGATTCTGACTTGGTGACAAGTGACTGGATTTATGAACAGACTTGTGTAAACTGAGCCAACCTTTTTCAAAGTGCTCCCAGTGCACCGTGTGGCGCCACCCGGTGTTGCACACGAACCGCCCAGTGTCTTCATTGGCACACTTATTACTTTGATTCGAATCGCGTGGCGAAAACGAGCCGCGTATTTCCCATATCGGCTGCCCGCTTACTCGCTAACCGTCTTTGGGCCGCTTCGTTCCACCATTTAATGAGAATTATTGCCAGAGCTTCGCCGACAGCCACCGGTGCCGTGCGATAAAGGGCCTAAAATGATTTTCTCCCCTCCAGGTTTGGAATCAAAGCTGTTTATTCTTGTCTGTTTAAATTACTTTTCAGTAGCCATTTTAATCATCCTGCTCTCTTTAATATGAATAACAAAAGGGCCTTTTCTTCTTCGAGGCCCCCTGGAGTGACTGTGGACTAAATAAAACCACACAGCAGAGGCGTGTGTCCTGGAAGCACTATTATTATTCTTATTATCATTATTAGTACCTGTTTTTCAGCTCGGGCTTCTTCACGTACAGGCTGCCGTGACTCACCGGCAGACCCTGATCTGGGGGAGGCTGTGAAACCTGATTGACTAATTACACAATTTTCCCATTAATCCACAATGAGAGGAGGTCATGCCCTTGTGCTCATTGTTCTGCAGGGGGGCCATTTGGCCCCACTTGCTGTCAGTCCCGGTTTTACCGCAGACATCACACAGCCACATCCAGCCTGTCCGTTGCTGCTGAGGTGAGCGTATGAAGTGATTAATTCGTCATCAGTGCAGTTAAATATGAGGTTCTTGTTGTGGATAAAAGGGTCAAAGTGAGCTGCAATCTTCCAGCTCACAAATTACCTTGAATTATCCTCCTTCCGGTGCTTTCTGCTCAATTACAGCTGTTTTAATGTGTTGATTTTGAACTGTTAACAATGAGATATGATGATATGATACCTCTGTTTGGGAGATGATGCTTCCCTCCTGCTGTGGTCCCCGGTGAAAGTGCTGCTGCTCTGCCTGCAGAACATTATCATTCTGTTCAGAGATGAAGTGGCCATTTTATTAAAAAAACATTTGGAACAATTTCTAACTTAAGGATAATTATCCAGCCTTTAATGCTTGCAGAATATTTTATGTGCACAGGGAATATGTTTCATCTGAAGATGACTTCAGCTATTAAGCACAGGAAATATCACAGTAACAGCCTGATATTACCAATCAGCTCTGAGGTTGGCAATTGTCTCGCTTAATTTGCACTAAAAGGAGAAGCAAATGTTCTCGGAGTGAGAACTTTAAGAAAAAAAATACAGCAAAAAGACTTGTGGACGGTGGTTACCTAGCAACAGCGGATTTGGCCGTGGCGGTGGCAGACACCCAGCTTGTGTGGTCAGAAACGTGTTTTTGCCGCGAGGAAAGGACGTGTTGGATGTGAAGTATGGTCGACTGGGAGGGGGTCTTCCCTGCCTGCCTCAACATATTTGGTGTTGAGGAACACGATGGGTTTTTGCCAAGTGGTTGAAATACACTTGTGGGGGGGGGGGTCTATGTCCCAGAATGTTCCGGTTCTGACGTGCAGCACCAGTCCAACTCGGTCTAAACCCGGTAACCCTCCGTGTTAAGCAGCGGCAACACGTTATAGCTCTGAACCGCTTCCTTTCCCCGTACGGCCAGCCGACAGCCAATGTTTGTAACTAGAGGTGTCAGTGATTAAAATAAATATGAAAGTTATTACTCAACATCAACATTAGTCTTGTAATATTTCACTGTATTTTCAAAAAAAGAGCAAATTATTGGTTGATGCTGTGAGATGAACATTTTGCAGAGTGGCCACTGAGGGGCGCTGTGGTGGTGTGCAAGTGAACTGCTGTCTGGCCTTTGAAGACCGACTGCTGGACCATTACAGGGGACCGAGGAGGGTCTGGGGTCAGAGGTCGTGCAGCCATCTTGGTTAGGAAGCTCTGGGACATCTGGGTTGGTGGTCCCTGCTGGGTGCCCTGTCCAGGTGAGCGCCCCCTGGTGAGAAAACCCTACACCTTCCATTTTCTGCTTGGTGGGACCAACTGCCTCATGCACAGAGTAGGTTTACTGCGGTACAGCTGGGTGGTGTCTGAGAACTTCTGTTAGGTGAGACAGAAAAGTGACCTGACTGTCGATTTTAGTAACAGCTTTTTTTAGAACCTTGTATGACTTGTTGTGATGTGCGGTTATTAATGCGAGTTGGGCTTCGACGTTCTTTTGATGCCTTTGAATTTCGGGAACGATGCTGGTGACAGATTCTGGAAGGAAGTGGAAAGTCTGGCAGATTTTAAGCCTCGAGTCCTTTGGGTGACGGTTTTAAACGCGTGTAAACAGGATTCATTTAAAGCACTTATTTTAAGCACTAGAATTTTTTTTGCCTGATTGAAGTGGTTTTTATTTTGTTTTTCTAATGCTTAGTGCAGAGTGGGTTTTGATAAGAGATCAGCTCAGTGTCTGTCGTATCGTAATGCGACAGTTCAGTGCGATTGTGGTTTGACCGAAACTTTATTTTTGGTGCCGTTTCTTGTCAATGTTTTTAGTAATTGTTGAATTAAGAGAGGCTCACCGTCACGCCCGGTCGTGTTTCATTCACCGTTCCCACTGGGCATCTATGGCCAGAGTGGTGGATGCGAGCTGGACCTGGTGGCTGCACCTGGGGGGGTTCCTGGGGGAGCAGATCGCCGTTGGCACGCTCCGGGGGACACGTCACACGTGCGCGTTTCAGCCAGACGGTAAAGGTGACGTTAAGTGATCGCGGTACACGTCGGATCGCTTGACAGTCGCCGAACGGTCTGCTCTCCTCTCTCATTACCGGCGGCTCTTCACCCTAATAGAAGACAAGCAGAGGGACATGAGATGAAAAAGGAATCTGGGGGGGTGACTCCACACTCGGCTGCCTCATTACTAAAACACACAGGCTGCGATTAATGAAATAACACTTATTTTTACTGCGCCTTCGGGAAAGTCCAACCATTAAAGTAGGAGATGAATAACACAGACTAATTACACCAAACTCCCCCAGTGTTGCTGATAATGAAGTGAAGGAAACTGGGGGGGGGCTACTCAGTTGGGGGAGCTGCAAGGAAAGATCTGGAAAGGATGGTTGGAGAAGCAGGACAGAAAAAAATGGACTCGAACTGTGGTGTGGGGGTCACCTGAGGACACCACGGATGAAGTCAAAGCAGAAGTATGTTTGAAAGCACCACACTTTAGATACATCATGGGAAGGTTGGATTCTCTGAGGCAGAGATGATGATGGAGGAGGGGGTTGGAGGAAGCAGAGGAACTTACAGCAGACAGTTGGATGGACTCAATAACAGCGGGTAGACTAATATATATATGACTAATGACCCAAATGGAGGACAGAACTTTTGTGGAAGGCCTGTATGCGATCGACCAGAGTCAACTGATTGACAGCTGCTAACCACATCCTGCGTTCGTGACTGAGGGGAACCGACATCGCGACTCACTCCTCCAGACTCGCCGTCACATTTCGGCACAAGTTTATTTTTCTGCCGTCTCTCCTAACGCCTCCTATCCTCGTCTCGCAAACAAGACGACGCGACTGGGCCCGATTGCTGACGGTGATGCATTGTGGGAAAAGGCCTGATTTGGAGCGAGGGCGAGTTTCGGTGGAGTACCGGCGATGACGTGGGCTGCGGGTTGTTTGGGTCGTCACGGAGAACGGGAAGAGCTGTTTGCTCTGAGAAAGAGAGAAGGTGGATTCTGGTTGCTGGATGATGATGATGATGATGATGATGATGAGCGTTGCTGTAATGTTGTTACTGCTGCTGCTTGCAACTTTTCAGGCCTATAAATGTGGCACCGGGGTATTTGTCTGAAGGTAAAGTGGCATCACCCTGTGCTTGAACCTGTGCTCCTGCCTCAGGGT
Source organism: Arapaima gigas (assembly GCA_900497675.1). NCBI lineage: Eukaryota > Metazoa > Chordata > Actinopteri > Osteoglossiformes > Osteoglossidae > Arapaima > Arapaima gigas. The sequence continues at coordinate 251,994 of UFQX01000618.1, forward strand.
TGAAGGTGTAGAGGGCGGCTGGGACAGGGCAGCACCTCGCCGCTCACCCCAGGGGGCCCCCCTGAGTCCACGGTCAGGACAGGTTAATTGTGCTAATTCATTGCAGAAGTTATAAACAACATATCAAAGGAGGTTCCAGGGTGCGGTTCCCTGATGAGTAAATAAGTGATCTTCTAAGTCACAGTTTTAAGGTTTAAGGTTTTAATTTCATTTCTTCATTGGTGGATCATTCCTCAGTTTGCAGTGGGCCAAATGTGACCCGAGTTTACCACCGAGCTGATGGGTGGCAGTGAAAAGTGGAGTATGTGTGAAGGAGGAGGGGGTGGCACTTTCTCAACTCGCTTCCACAGTGTTTACGCGTCAGCGACTGTATGAGGAACAGTGTATGTTTATAGGAAAGATCTGTCAGCAATCGGCACTGAGGAGTTTGGAAATAAATATTAGTCTTGCAAAGTTTTTTTTTTTTTTTTTTTTTTTTTTTTTTTTAAATAAGCGTTTTTGGATTTTTTTTGGATTTTTNTTATCAGTGTTGCAAAGTTTTTTTTTTTTTTTTTTTTTGTTTTTTTTTTAAATAAGCGTTATTGGATGTTTATTGGATTTTTACAGTTCTTGCATCAGTACATCTGTATTAAGTTTTCTGACTTTGGAGCTGGAAGCAAATCGATTAATGAACACACTTCTTTTCCCAGCTGTGTGTAACGTGACGTAATTACATTTAATGAGAATTTAATACAGTCCTGGAATTTCCTTGCTGTACCTTGCTGCTCGGGAGGTCTCTTCTCATCAGTGATGCTCGAATAGTCTGCTCACGCTTTCCCAGAATGCCAATCTGTCTGTGATAACTGGTACATACACACACACACACACACACACACACCACAACTAGTGTGTGTGTGTGTGTGTGTGTCTGAGAGAAAGGCAGAGATAAATTATTAATCCCCCTCCAGACCTCATTTAGACTAGTTCAGTTTAGGACATCAGTCACGGTAGAATGTCTTGCTGGTCCTCCCACCGTCCACCGCGGCGTGGGACCGCCGATTCCTCAAGCTCCACCGACCTCCCATCCGTCGAGATCCCGTCCCCGGATTACTGTCGGCATGGTAACGGCAGCCTAAAACATGCCTTCTCAAATTGAATGCCATCACATTACAGAGATGTGTGTGGATTCCAGAGTAATTTCTGGTAATGCCTTTCTAAAGAGTCCCCATTACCATAATTGAGGGAGACCTTTGGCCTGGTGTGTTCTTGTCACGAGGGGCTGCGTACTGGCGCCTTCCATACACTAACACACACAGGATACGTGCCACCCACCCGCTGTGTGTGTGTGTGGGGGGGGGTATTTGGATTGACCAAGTCCTAAAAACCTCAAACGTATACATGCACACTTGTGTACAAACACTCACATATTTGCGTTCACTACACACACAGACACACACACACAAGCCTAATGCAGTTGGAGTAAGTAGCTGAAAGGCTCTGCTTACCTCCTGCACTCGGCCCTACTGATGGCACTGCTGCTCCCCACGTCCCCTTTCAGCGCCGAGTGGATGTCATGCTGTGTCCTCCTGTGGCTCCTCTGCTCTCGCTTTCACTCTGTCCTCCACTGGCTTCGGAGGCGAACGCTCAATACGGCAGCTTTTGTGCTCTGTGTCACCCCTGTGGTCGGAACTCGGCCTTATTCGATCAGCGCAGAAATCCAAGGTGTTTGGGAGGGGGGGTATTCTGTGTCCCTGTGGCTGCCTGGTGATGGTGTGTGTGCGCGTGCGCTTTTGTGTTTGCTCCCTGGCACTGGGTATCTCCCGTATGTGAGAGGTTTGGCATCTGGGTTGCCGACACCACCCCGAGTGGCCAAAGCGGACGCCTCGGATGGTAAACAGCGCCTCGCCTCGCCTCATTAGGCCGAGCAGCAACGCTCATTAAAACCTGGAGCCCACGCTGCCTCGCACCTGGGTCCCCACGGCAACATGGCTCCAGCTAACCAGGGTGACAGTTGGGGTTGCTTTGGTCCCTCCTCACCCCGTGTCGGTGGTGAAGTAGTGAAATGATGTGGCTGAGCACTCTGAGGGAGGTCATTAGATGGAGCAGGTAGATAAAGGAGCACCTGTGGAGGAAGCCTACTACCCAAACCCCCTTCTTTAAACACCATGACCTCACGTGGTCACCATCTCGCCATCTGTGTAGGTGTTCAAGTACGTGTACCTGAGCTGGCTGCGATCGTAGACCCTGGATTGGTGGCCGGTTCCATTGAACAAGGCCTGCTGCCCCAACTGCAAAGCTTGCGGGGAAACTTCTAGAAAGCTGGTCTCTGTGAAACATTATGTTGTCAATTCCTGTGAATTGGCGGCCCTGTCTGGTTTTATGCGTTTCCAGCGAACGAGCTCAGCAGGACAGGTGGGTGAGGTGCTGGGCTCTGGTGACAGACTGTTGCTTTGGGGGGGGGGGGCCTGTGCTATGCCAGACTGCCGCTCGCCTTGAGAGGCCGTGTTTTCGTTCCCCACCTCCCTGACTTCAGCCTGCACATTAGCACAGTGGAAGCCTTGAACTCGTTCCATTTTCTTAACCACATAACTGCTTGTAACAGTTTAACTTGACTGAGCTCACCTTAGTTAAGGCTACTTTACTAACCTGTTCTGCTGATGTGGTGGTGATGATGACGAACTAACCCGTTCTGAAGTTCTGTCATGAACACTGGGCTGTTTGGGTCACTGTACCTACTGTGATGTAATGTAATGTTAGCAGGAAGAAGCTACACTCACGTTTCCTACCTGAAGTGACCCCCCCTCATCTGCTGGCTGAGGCTACCTCCTGGCTGGAGCTGTGGCAGAGGGTGAAGATGACTGAAGCTCTGGGTTCTTGGAAGAGATCTGTGTTAATGTCCATCTCTCTCGTGCGTGCGCGCGCACACACACACACACACACACACACACACAGGCTCTTGAAAACAAGGAAACGGTACACTTTATTTTTTCTTTTCCGATTACAGGTCTTAGCAGTAAGCGGTAACGCTGGACTGTGTGGGTTCTTGCATGTGAGCGTGCTGACGGCCTCTAGGCAGGGAGCGAGAGTGACGACTGCCATCAACAATGTCTCATCTTTCAGTCACTCTCCGTTGCCCATCTCGCCAAGGGTCCGCACACGTTTCATCACAGAAATGGAATTACACTGATAACCGCTGCGCTGGCATCTGTAATGAAAGCGAGGCTGTGCCCAAATTTGTCTGCCGTGATGGCTGGTGTGAAGCTGAGCATGCGGGGGGGGGGGGCACCAATACTCATGCAGCTTTGCTGGTGGGAGAAAAGTTGCATTCAAAAAAAAAAAAACGGCACTTGGTCCTGGAAAAATTTGACTATCGGGTGGTGGTTTCTTCAGCTGCACCTTTTCACAATTGCAACCATGTAAAACACTTTTTTTGTGTCACTATAAAATCAACACCAGTAACAGCACAAGTGTAAGCCATGCCCCTCGAGGAAAACAGAAAACGGGACTGCAAAGGTTTAACTACATTCAGCCATGTGGGCCGGGCGTGTTGGCGACGACTTGGCGACTGCACTGCAAACACGGCACCTGGGACAGAGTTCAAAGCCACGGACGCACTGTACGCACAATTCCATCCTCTGCTCACAATCGAGGTGTCTGCATGGAACACAGTTAATATATATTTACATACATCCATACTCATAGCTTCCAATACGAATGAAACAAACTACAAGACTATCAACAATAAAAATAACTGGACAAATATCTTCCCGCAGGTTGAGGTGGAACTGCAGCCTCAGGAATGTAACTTGATAGCGATGATAATTAATGTTAAAAAAGTGAAACGTCCATGACAGGTTCTGGACCGACGAGTCGCGCTACATGCGAGATGCTGCTGCCGGCATGGAGTCGGGTGTGAAGGATGGGGTGGGGGGGCGCTCAGAACTGGCTGGCACTGCTGGGGTCGCACTGCAGCAGCCGGACGATGGAGGGGTCGCTCTTGGCACCTTTGATGAACTCCTCCAGGGAGAGTTTACCTGCAGCGTGGGGGGGGCGGGGACGGGATCAATGGTGGCATAAACGTATACGGTGTTTCTTAGTGCTGGTGATCAGTACCGTACAAGGTCTGTAAACACTGGAAGTGAGTTTAATGACAGTGGTTCCACATTCCTATTTTGTTTGGGTGCTTCACTGGTATCTCTCTACCCATGAACTTGGTGGGTAAACAAATCTGTCAACTGTAGAGAGATATTTTTCCTTTTTTAAAAGTAAAATGGAGTAAAGCACTTCAGCAAATAACTTTGGCGGAATATTGACTAACAAAAAAGTTTTTGGTTAAATACTATTCAGTGATCCTACCGTCGTTGTTGGTGTCCATCTGTCTGAAGATCTTGTCTGTGCGTTTCTCTGGGGTGGACTCATCCTCTGGCATCTTCATCACTGAGGACACCATCTTGTAAATTGCCTGGGATTTTTGTGAAAGTGGGTGGGAAAGGAAATATGAGCACCATGGGAGTGAAGGGGGGGGGCAGGAGAAAAGTCAACACTAGATACTGGATACATGCTGTCTTCTATTTTTATTCCAGATTGTAAGCTCTGCTGGGTAAACTTATGAAGCTGGAGAGAGTATGTTGAATAATTAAGTTTCTCTAGGCTTGACCTCACATCTCCCCGTAGGCATTACAGAAGTCTTGAGTCTGTTCCCATCAACCCTGCGCTAGGTCATCACAAACCCACGTGCGTTAGTTTCTGACCAAATGAAGGTTCTCACTGCCCAGCATTGGTGCCCTCGGGGCCCCGGCGCTCATTCAAACCAATCCCGTAAACTGCCCCCTTCCTCTACGTGCTCAAGAGCCACCTGCTGGCAGGGCTGCGGTGAAGGAGGGTTCCAAGTGGCCTGTGATTGCATTTGTTAGTGTGTTTGGACCTTCTGAATTATTCATTACGGTGCGAGAAAGCCCTTCTGGGGCTACAAGGTAATGCGAACGATAGGACTGAGATTTTTGAATGGGACGGGGAGGCGGGAGACCGAAGACAGACATAACCAATTATGTCTGATGACACCCATCATAAGTCATTACGAACAGTGGTGTTTCTGCGCAGACCCATTTCCTCCAGTACTCTTGCCCCCAATTTTCTTAGGCTGTGAAATGCAGGGTTGCTGGTCCTCCATTTTCAGCCAAAGCGCACCACCACAGTGAGCAGGGGAGGTGGAACATCATACCTGGTTCCCGCAACCAGAGAGCTGTCAGTCACTGGTGCCATTGCACTTCCTCTAGTACCGCAGCAGCCTATAGGTTCACAGCTGCTTGCGGTTGACAATGACATCAAGGTTGAAGGCTGCCAAGTAACACTGGACTGATCTGGATACTTCCACATCCTCTTGAACAGATACTCTGCCCTTGAGTACAAGAACCCGCAAGCAGTATGTTTTTTCCACTGATGGAGATCTGGCACAGAACATGGCACCATTCAGTCTGCTGAGAGGTGAGTTCTCTGTTGTGGGCTGCGTGGCCCGCCAATTTGGAACATGTGTTGGGGAGAAATTTTCACAGCAGCTTCCAGAGAGAGAAATATGTAGGGTCACTTCACCCGTAACTCCATTTCTCTCAGGTTCAAGTGTAGTATTAGATTTGGGCAAATACTCCCCCCCACCACAAACTAAATTGAATGGCTCCCTCGCTGTAATTGGGTGGTTCGTTCTTGATGACAATGGTAGAAGTCATTTGCTGTTCGATCGCTCACATTGTTTGCCTTGGAAATGCGACCGTTCACAAATGTACTGGCAAATAAGATTGACGAGTGGAACCAAGAGGCTGGTCCTCCATTAACTTTTGAGCAAAAAGGTTTATTTCCTGTCTATATTCTTGCTATAAATGTTCACGGTCGATCCACGCAGAATGACGACAAAACGAAACAAACGGAACAAGGAGACAACAACAAGGGAAAGGAGATGATGAACTGGGCTTTACCTGCACAATCTCCAACATTTCTGCTCGGCTGATGTAGCCGTTGCCGTCCAGGTCGTACATGCTGAAGGCCCACTTGAGCTTCTGTTCCAGCTTGCCACGTGATGTCACACTCAGCGCAATGATAAACTCCCGGAAATCGATGGTCCCGTCTCCGTTGGTGTCAAAGGTGCGGAAGACGTGCTCGGCAAACTTGGATGCGTCGCCGTAGGGAAAGAAGTTGGCATAGATCTTCTTGAACTCGTCCACAGTCAGGTGCCCTGTGGGGCAGTCCTTCAGGAACCCTTTGTACCACTCCTGCAGCTCGTGGTCCGTAAACTCTGTGTTCTCCCGCAGGTCGTTGAGAACCTCGGGCCGCAGCTTGCTGTTCTGCTTACCCATCCTGCTCTGCTCCTCAATCTCTCTTCCTCACTCTTGACTCCTCTTTCCTTTCCACAACTGGTCTTTCCTCCTCTTGACTCGCCCCTCAGGTTGCACTGGGCTCTCTTCACAACCGCTGCTGCTGATCTGAGCTCTAACAAGACAGAAAAGGGGGTGGGTGTTGGAGGCTTGGTGAGCACTCTAGCATGAAGCAAGACAAGCAACCAGGCTTGTAACATAGACATTCATCATTCCTTGTTTTTAATCAATCAGTTTTGTTTGCCGCTATGGCTCTGTACACGTTTTCAAATCAAATCTGACAAACTGCTTTGTTCCAACAACAATTAAATGTGACAAATGCATGCTGTCAGAAGAAAACAAAAATGATGTGAGTACTGTCGGGGTAAACAAAGATCCCATGGGTCTGCTTTGGTCACACGTAGCTAGCTGTGACGGAGAACATGCCTGGTATCACAAGGGTACGCAGTAAGGCGGCGAGGGGATTTTCAAACAATGTTCTGACAAGCCCCCCATATCTAATCTACATAAGCGCTAAACCAAGTTGTAGGCACCCAGAGGCTGACCCCAAGACTCCGTCTTCAAAGGGTCTGATGTTTTCACAAGCAAATGGATGTTAAAATACAGTAAGGAAATACTGAGTTGTCAGCAGGCTGGTGTGTGCGTGCTGGGTGGAGGACAGCTCCCTGCGTAGAGATGCTGGAGTAGCGACGCAGCGTGTAAGGAAACGGAGGCTGTTGCTCAAGCGCCTGAAGACGCGCCGTGCAATAGGAAGCAACGCCGGCTCGAGTGCTCGCTTGCGGTTTCAGACGAGTGTCACTCGAGACCCGGGAGCTGCTACGATTGTCTCGCTGTGCAAAAACTTTTAATGGGGAAGTTTCCTCAAGCATTTAAAATGCTGTGAAGTGTTTCTGAGGAGCGGTGTCTTGCCGAGTAATTTGCAGTGAGTTGCTCTCCTTTTCTCTCTCGCTCCTCTCTGTTGGGTGGCTGATGTACAAAGAGAAATAAGATCTATTGTAGAGTAACAAACAGAAACTGTGGGGACTGAGGGATGGAGATGTATTGCTTTAATATAGGCTGGGGAAACTTGTTTCTTCTGCTTCTTTCATCCTTGTAGCCTCTAGCTCTCCACCACGACTGTCACCCCCAGGGCAAAGAGAGCGTGTGGTTCTCCTACCTGCAGAGTCGAGGGTGACTGCTGGCAGGTTGGGAAGGCAGCTGTACCTGGCGAGGGCACACGTGTAACCCCTTGGGGGACCAACGTCCGCCATACCGTAGTTTCTCAAAAAATGCAGCCCACCTTTGCTATAGTGTTCCCTTGGAAACCCAGACGAGGGCCCCAGAATGAAAAATGACTTGATTATAAACGCAACGAGGCAGACATGGGTGGAACCCGGCTGACATTTAAGATTAATACGGTAATAAATGAGAAGTGACTGAAAGGGCGAGTAAATGTAGTCCTTGTGCAAACAATTACTAAAAGTACTGTTTTGTCGAAAACCATTATTAACAGGGAAATGTCACTAATTTCCCACAGCAGAAGGAACTTATGCAAATTAGTATCACACTAGGGGGTTGGGGAATACATGTAAACTAAAAATGTGTACTTTCATACATATATTGCATTGCATATATAGTATTTAAATATTTACTTTAAAAGGGACAAAGGACCTCCCCTCCACCCTTTATTTTCCTGCGATTCTCCCATCTCCTGCCCTGCTGTTTGGGCCGACGTGGAGCCTTTGGTCGAACTGCTGGCTCGAAACAAAAGGTGCCCATTTAGCCATGTGGTTCAAGACCAAGAGCCACACGATCTGCTGCAACCCGAATTAGTTGTTCAGGTGAAGCAGGGACATGGGTGTCTGACACCGAACAGCCTGAGTGTACTGCCTTCCTGGAAGTGCTGCTGCTGATACCAGTTGTCCACCAGCTGCTTTGTCCAGAGGCCTCGCTTGACTAAATCTACATCTTTTGCACCTAGTGCCGCGCTTTTACTGTAGTGGTGTGGTCATAAGGCCCACCTCGCCCTGTTGCAACTGTTTGTTCTGCCCCTACGCTCTTCCAGTAAGTGGCTGCTCGGGGGGGGAGCTCCTCGGCCCTGCAAAAGCCCATCAGGATGACAAGTGGGTAAGCCGGTGGTCTGGCAAATGTCCCGATTGACAGCATGCTGCACTTTTCAGGACTAGATACTAGTCTGCTTGGCAAATGTGTCATTTAAAGAAACACACGGGTGCCATGGCAACCGTTTTTTAATACTTGCGGAGACGGTCCCTATGTGTCTACACAGTCACCTGTGTTTAATGATGTGCAGCGCCGCATCCTGGTGCCCCCGGCTGTTACCTGCCTCCGGTTCGGCGCTTTGTTTTCTGTTCCTAAAGAGTACATCTAATTTGGCGCTCGCTAATGTGCCTGCCAATGAAATAAAGAATACCCCGTGTAAGTGTCGTAACAGCGGCTTACGGACCCCTGGATAAATAGGTGTCGGCTTAAGTAAAGCTGTGATTTTGATCTTCCTCAGGTCATTAAAATGAGGATTTCTTCGGGGGGACAAAAAAATCATTTGTTTATACAAAATGGTGGGTAAATACAAAACCTGTGATTCCCGACAGACCTTGTGACATTGAACGTGCTGTATCTAAAGAGAAAACGTCTGGGTACGAGGACCTAAACGTGCGTCGTCGGCTCGGCCGCTTTCGGGGGGTCGGAACGCGGTTATTAATGGAATCCTGTGGGAGGTGGGCGGCTGGGCGTTTTATATCGGGATTATACCGGGAGTCAGGGCACGCTGACCGCATAATGACTCATTAGCACGGACATGCTGTATGGATTCCAAGAATGATGACTGATGTCAGAAGGGTGAAGGAAACTATGTTGCTCAGAACTCGCAGCAGCTTGATGTTACGGGAATGGTTTGAGATCCTAGTATGGAATGCAGTCTAGCCCAGGACCAGGGTCTATTACAGTGAATTCCACCATTCTGGACTCAACAGTGTGAATCAGAGTGCCACAGTGGGCTAGTTTGCAATATTGGGACATTTAAAATCTGAGTTTTGCTGCAGAGAGTGGCCATGCTGATGGCTCCTGTTCCATGCTGGCATCCCTGGAGAAAATGAAATATCTGGGAGCCATCAACGGGGGGAGCTGAGAAGGATTAGGTGAGTGGAACAGTGGCTGGGAGATGTTGAGGAAAGCAGGCGTGAGGTACCAAGCAGCAGCACTAGTTTGTTTTATTAAAATCCCATCGTGATCAAAGGTTGAGGCCTCAAAGCCTGTGTGAGATGCAGCTTCATCCATAATTGTGGTGCTAAAACCTGAACTGCTTCACTAAACACCTGCCTATACAAAATAGCCATTGCTTTGGCTTAGAAGTCATGTTTGTTGACTCTTTACATCGATTAAATAGTAAATATTTCATAAAAGGGAATTATAGAGGACATAAGTGACCAGGCAGAGAAAAATAAAGCAAAAACAGGAAAAAGAGAAAAATGTGATTGAAGAAACCCAACCCACATACCTTTCTACCATCTGCTCTTCTGAGAAAGTGGAACAGTGGATTAATTGGGTCTCAGTGTTGCCACCTGAAGCTGAAAGCCCTTCCACCGTGTTGATTACTCGAGTAGCGGACCGTACAGGAGGTCTTGGGGGAGGGGGGGGGGACTAGCTAGCAATCGTGGCAGAATATTCGCTCCACAGGAATCTTCCTGCCACCTGAGCTGCTATGAGGAGGGGGCAGGGGGTTTGAACGTGGGGGACAGTGTAGAGCCCATGATCGTTACAGCCTAACTGTGAGTGGGGGAGGGGGCTCAAAGAACCCGATCCCTTCTCATGGGCATAGTTTCCATGGTAACTTTGACCCGTTTACGTGAGCATCAGTAGAGTGGTGATGTTCGGCAAGGGACCTGGAGTGGGGTGCAGGTAGTGATTGGTCTCTGCGGACACCATACAGTTGAAATACATCCTCCGTTCCTTCAGTGTCAGGATTAACCGTCACTGATACCATTGGTCATTAAGAAGCTGCAGTGCTCAGGTAGGGATGAGTGATCCTGACGACGTGGAGCAGCTGGGAAGGGCCAGCCAGTGTGTGGTCAAGCTAGTTCTGTGTGTGTGTGACAACATAGCGACCTTCCTGTATGACCAAACACCTGAAGAACCACCTGCTTGTAAGACTGGTGATGTCTGATCTCCTAGGTTCACCATGAAAGTATCAGACTTGCCCTAGTGAGTTTACCTCCTTCCTAAAAGGTTCCTTTTTTCTTCCTACGATCAGAAAAAAGTAAATGGCAAAGACATTTTCCCTTCTGTTGTCAGCTGAGCCATCATTTAAAATTCTAAATGCATCTACTGCAAAAAGAAAAAATGGTCTCGTTTCTATTAAAAAAAAAAAGACAAACAAAAACCTCCTCTGGAAATGCTGCACTTTGTTATGGTTGTATGAGAAAGATGCAAACAACAAGTTTTCCAGGACAGTTGACAAAAAAAATTCACTGTTTTTTATTGGCACGACAAACTGTTGCCATGACATTAGAAAATTTTGCTTCCTGTAAGAACTGCACTTCCTCCCTCTTTTCTTCCTCTCTCCCACAGTACAGCCATGTAGATGAAGTCCCTTTCTCTGAGTACTAAATCATTTTCCAGCAAGGGAACTTCAGTTGGGTTCTATCAAAAATCCTTTCCTTTTCTAAAGCCGTGAGGCTCATAGTTTAAGGAACGGTGCTTCAGCCGTGCACCTCTGTGACGGTCCCAGCTCCACGGACAGGATCACGTGACCCCGTCAGTCTGTTCGAATCAAAGAAATTGTGATCACAGTGCGAGCTGATGGATTTCCTGCAGACCTGAGAATTATTGACCAGAGAAGAGATTCATTTGGTGGAGTTAAAAAGCATCGCGGCTGAGCACTCAGGTTCACCAGTTCAGGTGACCGCGGTAATCGTGTTCTGGAACGACCAGAGAGAGACTGGTCATCCTAACCCTGCTGGGAAGCGGGTGTTCAGGCCGTCACTTGGCCAAAAACTAGGGTTAGGGAAAGATCTCTTGAAGCCAGTCTTTGAGACTAGGAGCTGTTTGTATAACTGCCCTGTAGAACCAAACATGGGGCTTCAAGCTCCAGTTTTACTCCCTAAACAATGTCCTGTTTTCATGCACCAGTGAGACATTAAATACTTTGTACATCTCTCTACACAGTGTTTACACTCTTTTATGACACTACTACCGCTGTACACCAATGGTCCTTTCACCACATGGGTTTATTGTACAGACCCATTGCTAATTATGCAATTTTCATCTGATAAGTACTATTTGTTCACGTTACCGCAGTGCGGCGTTCTGCAAACAGAAAGCTGAGGTAGGTAGAAAGGCCGACCTTTTTGTGATAGTGAGCTGCAGTTGGTTTAATTTTGCTGTTTAAAGGGAGATGGCGCCTCCCTCCACACGTAGGCATATTGCCCTCCTTCCCCACCTCATTTGGACTGGCATTGTGCTGGTTACGTGACGGTTGGTCGAACCCAGTTGAGGTCCTAATTCGGTGTGACGTTCCAGTATCTAAGAAGCAATTCACCTTGCCACACCATACAGGGCTCTGCAAGCCCTGCACGCACCTCTCTTACAATCCTTCCTATGCCCCCCAAATGGAACAATTGGTACACATTAAATGCACAGTGAACTTTATCTCTGACTGTTTCTTGTGAGGAGGGGGGGGGGGGTATAGCATACACATATCCTTTCCTTCTTTCATCTCTGACATGGTGCCCCTAGCGTCTCTCTCAGGAGGCTCTTCACCCCCTTCCGTCCTTTACTGCGCCAAGCTGTCATTCACCTCGCTCACCTTGCAAGATGGGAAGGAAGTGCAGTGAAGTGAAGGTTTTCTATGGGGAAGTTCCAGGGAGGGGGGAAATGGCAATGGCCCACTATTCCATCACCCCTAACTCCACCAGTCTCCCATCCAATTCAAACTACCTGCTGGATATTCCTGCTGAGAAAAACGTGAATTTGAGATTTTATACAAACAATCCGCTGCACAGTTGTTCCCCACTGCTCTTATTTCCACAGGGGGGGCCTCGTGACTGAACGCTAGTAGTTAAGGCAAAAGTCCCAGTACCTACACATGACTATTGACCTTTGGATTTCTGTGTGTACATTGTACACACAAAGACTGCCAAATGCAACCATCTACAGAACACTCTCCATAAAGCCCAGTCCAGAAGCACAATGTCAGTTAATCCACAGTTAACGCCATCAGCAAGGTGTCATGCCACACCTATGACTTCAAGGAGAAGAGGACAGCCCAGGTGCCACAGCTCTTCTGCTGAGGTCACTGGCAGCGAACAGTGCCTGTATCGCACAGCCAGAGACTATAGGACACTTGCTGAAATGACCAAAACGGGCCAGGCTCTCCTCTTAACGTGCGGCGGACACTCCGTCTTGTACTCATCTGTTAAAATTAACAGCTTCGGGGCATAGAAAAATTTCATCTATAATATTTCAGTTCATAAAATAAAGGAAAAACAATTTGGTGAAGCGGGGGGGGAAATGAAACCAACAGGATGAGAGAGGATGTCAGCTTGAAATATCCTGTGAACCACAGGGTAACAATGGGCGTTCTTCCCCGCCAGCTTGGCATAGCCTAAGTCTGGCTGCCCAGCAGGCCATTGTTTCAGCAGATTATAATAGATCAGACAGGATGTCCTCGCTACACACTTAAGAGTCCTGCACACAGGTTCTCTGACAGTTGCTGACTCTCTCCAAAGTTACAAAAAAAAAAAACGCTAGCGGCCATCTCAGGTCTGGCTATGCAAAGACGGATATGGTACGGGCCTGAAAAAGTTCATACGTACAGTAAGTCAAACCTGAAAAACTGTTCTGCTTAATTTCCACAGCCAGGTGTTGACTTGTGCAGGTTAGAGCAGCAAAGTACAATGCCAACATCCATCTGTAGGATAAATTTATTTTTTTTTAATTGTTTGAACTTGTGATTATAGTCTGGCTTCTCAACAGCTTCCTCACACTGCCACACTCCTTCAGAGCAGAACATTACAATCAGTTCTCCAAGATGGAGGCCTATATAACACTGTAGCTGCTTCCTTATCGCTACACAACTTTTGCAACACCTCTTACTAATACAGTATGCAGCTGAAACTGGTGCAAGTGGAAAAGGTCACCTACCAGTGACTGAAATGACACTGAGCACGGGTCAAGTTGAACCATGCATTCTTTTTTTGGTAGAAATGGCAACGATTTGTGCAAAGCACCGCTTGGTTTGTGAAACGTGCTTCGTAGTCACAATCTGGTAGTGAGAGCGGTTCAGGACACCCACTGTTTTCTGCAGGCTTTATGTGAAATGCTGTAAGCTCCTGCAAAGCATATCACCGGCTGCCTCGTACACCCTTGCAGTAACACATCCAATTCCACAGTCTGTGCTGCTGCAGAAATTTATCAGGTTTAAGGGTCTGGAAGTTCCATTAAGAACCATTTGTCTTGCTGGTCTCTATCAATGCAGTCGGAGTGCAAAGGCAAACTGTATCTGGGCGGGATGGGGGGGGTATCGGCAGAGAGAGGAAGGCACACTGGGTATAATCTACTTCCTGCACTGACAGAAACGTGCTGCATCTACAGCTACGGCCGGATGCTGAAATAGAAACAGGCTTTCTACATATAAACACACATGCGGAGACTGACAAGTGCAGACATGTTCACACAGCAAGCACCAGGCCATGGAAACGCACAACACAGCAGCCGAACGAGGGACAGCTACCATTAAACTGTTTACTTTGTGGAAACTGCAAGCTTTGTATGACCTTTGCTTCATCACATACTTTACATATTCCCAGCCATCTGACAGAGGGCACTTGTGTGAGCAGAACAGTGCCTTTGCAATATCTATGCTCTAGTTGTGTTGCCTCCCTACAGTCATTTGGCTCTGAGCTCCAGTGTGCCTCTCCTCTCCAAGGAGGATGGAGAAGGATGTACAACGCTTGTCAGCATGGGTGTGAGTCTGTGTCACTGTGTTGAATGTTGTGCTCAATCGTGGGTAAAATTAGGATCGCGTTACTGTATTTGAATGTCTGCCAAGGGCACCGGCCTGTGTTGGCTTGTAAGCACTTTCGAGTGAGCTGCCTCCCATGAGCTGATGGGACGATCTCGTACCCACACACCCGCCAAAAGCTCTCACGAGGGCTCTCGTAGTTGGTCATGGCGGGAAATGGGGGAAAGGCAGTAGCGGGAAACCACCAGCTGTTCCCTTTTGAGGACAAATTGCAACGACCCCACTGGTCGTCTTCTCAGTCCTGCACTGTTGTCCCTGGACCAGTAAACCATCTGTTTCAGCAAATTAATACACGGGTAACCTGTTCTAGGTAGAGTGCTGACCCTAACCGTTGAACCTAATTTGCTCACCCTCTTCTGTCATGTTAACTCAAATGCTTATGTGAAGGAGTTGTCAATTCCTATGTGGAAAAACTGAAACGTGATCACAGATCAAGGTCGTTTTGCTTTTCTCATGTTGCAACCATGTCATTTCCATTCATCTGCATGGCTTCCATGTTATCCTTTGTCCACGCAGCTCCCTGGTGGCTTCCCTGTGACCACACCGTATGCGCTGCTGTTCTTCCTGACATGGTACACTGGAAGATTTATAGCTGCACAGTTTTGCACACTAGTACTGCCAACAATTTGTAGCAAAGTTTTATGTAGAAAAGCCTTTTGTAAAATACTTGTAAAAGTGTCCTGCAAAAGCGTGGAAGAATAACTAACATACACATTACACAGTTTCACAGTGAGGAAAACTAGCTGTTAACTGTTACATATTGTATTGTGGCAACTAAAATCACTGTAACAAACTAAAAATAAAGCAAGGCACAGTTGCCGCCTTCTATTTCTTTGACTATGAGCAGCTACATTGTAAGGTGACGGTTAGAACCTCTTCTGTTCACTTTACATGTATTAATGGGAAGCAAGACAACCTGCACAACAGCATGTAACCTGCACTGAGACGCGTAATAACGTTAAAGTTAAACGTTAAAAGTATGGAGGCAATTAGAAAACGGAAACTGCCATCTTTCCGCCACCTATACGTTCAAAGCTTCTCAGACGGTCAACCTCTCCGCCGTCCAGCTCGGCCGACTGCGGCCTCCACACAGGCTGTCACTGTGGCAGCAGAGCGAGCCAAGCTGGCAAAGGTGCCGTTTGCAGTGCTTTGGTTAGGCTCAGTTTTTTTTCCGCAGTGCAAACGTTCCGATTTCCAGCACATGCACCCCCCCCCCATCTCCTCCTCAAGCGCTGCATGGCACCTGACACGCGAACTGACTTTGTTGGACGCGACAGTCCAGACGCCTCTGAAAAACAGTTAGCTCGCGTCCATCTGTCTTCGGCAGCCCGCGAGGAATTGGCAGCCATTGCTCCCCCACCCTCCTTCTCTGCACACCTCTCTTTACTTATTCATCTGCCTGGCAGCAAGACCACAACGCTGCGGTGGAAACCTGAGCAGCTCGTGTGTGATGGTTGGGCTTTGCTCATTCTACCGTGTGCCAGGCAAAGGGAAAACTGATTGATGCTGGGATGAAAGTGTTATATATGGATATATTTAATACAAACTAATGACAATAAGAGGGTGTACTGCCCCTCCCATCACTCTGTAACAGTTGACCCGATTTTCAAATGGCATCAGCAACACGCGGGCCTCTCTACTTTCACTCGCATAAGCTGGTGTCACCTTTCGGACAGGCCAGGCTGTCATTTGATTCACTTCACACTCCGAAGCCCCATTCACCACACACACAATCCAGGGCTTTAGTTCAGACACCCAAACGTGCACTTAGAGGTCTTACTTGGAGGGGGGGAGGGGTCTGTGCACTTGTATAAGTCTAAGTATCAGTAGAGGATGGGCCACTTTTTGACCTGGACAGCACCCCACGGTGTTTCCAAGCACAGGGGGTCCTTTTTTATTGAACAACACTGGCACCCATGTTTCCTACTAAAATGTAAATAATACAATACAGAAATATCAATAGCCTCACTGCCAACTTTTCTGGCAAAAATGAATTGTTTTGAATTCACTAACATGACCTACAGCAGTCATCTAAAAGGAACCGTAATCGTGGAAAAATTAAATCGAGAATCTGAGTGAATGTGAGGACAATCCTAGCCAGAATTACAGACTTAATGTGCTGCTGCTGGCGCTTGTATTGCACGATGCTGCCTTACGCTTTCAACCGATTTCAGTTGCACTTGGGGATTTGTTTGGCTTTCTGTAGGTAAAGTGAATTAATCGGATTTTTTTTTTTTTTTTTTAAATCCTTGTTTATGAAGATGGGCCACCCTACAAGTGAACTGTTAAGATTGAGGACTGGTAACAACCGTCATTTAAAATTTGCATTAAGTGTTTCTGGGTAATGAAATGGCTGCACTTACGGCAGCTGACAAGCAACGGCGGAGTGAAACGAGGGTCGTCTGGTTCGAAAGACTATGCTGCCAGAAACTGGACAGTGTGGCCAAATTGACGCTGACAGACGGACACAGAAGAACAGTAATTGCCCAAGCTGAGCTGTGGAACATGCGCCAAACGGAATTTGATTATACATGCGGTAATAAAAGTGGGACAGAAGATGCAGACTATCTGATTGCAAAATTGGGCAGGAAGAGGACTTCCCAACAGGCACTGACCTTGACAGGCAATGAAAGGTAGAACTCTCACTGAGATTAGGCAGGGAAGTCCCAAAGCTCGGGCAAAACACCGCGGCAACCTGCAGAACATCATCATAATAGTTAAAATAATACAGGAAAGTAAAATAGTTTATACTTTGTACACTGAAAAGATTCTCTCCTGTTGTTAGAGGTTAAATTTAGGAACATTTCATTTTAGAATGTTTGTAATAACTGCTGTGTAAAGAGTAGTGCTGAAACTTGAAATAAAAATGGGACTTTGGTTAAATCTAAAGAGAACTGAAATGATGAAAAATGGAAGAGGAGCAGACTTTAGTGTTGAGGGCGAAGACCCAGAAGTTGTCAACACCTTTCCCCTCTTGGGATCAATATTCACCAAGGAAACACTGAAGAAAAGGGTTCTCAAACACGTGGATGTATTCATATGAAGAAAAACTAGAATTGTTGAAGAAATTAAATTTTCTACCGCAGATGCGAAAGCTGGACGCTGAAGGTGCAGCGTTGTCCGTAACAGTAAAAATACCTTGAGTACACTAACTGCCTTACTACTACGTCAGTGTCTGCGCAGTGATGGGAAAGCAAAGTCGGGACCTGAATTCCCGCAGTAGCAAAGCTGGGCTGTCTTGTTGCTGTCAGCCATTAGGTCTAATCATTAGAATTTCAGAGACCTGCCATGCTTGTTTCAGTTAAGTTCTTGTTTTCTTCTGATCTCTCTCCTCTCTGACAAATTCAACACCAGGGTGGGGCTGTATGTTGCTCGGTAAATAGAGAACAGCTTGCCATGGCGGCTTCTGCTACCTCACAGCTGCAAGAACCCCCTTTGGCAACGAATAGTAAAATAACTCCTTGGCACGGAATTATTTAAAGTGCACCGGCGGCTCGTTGCCGGATGCCCTGGCCTAATGACTGTCCGCGCACAATGACACGCTATCGGCCTCGGTATCGGCGGCAGTTGGCACGACACTCGGCGGATGTGTGAGCAAAGCCAGGACTGCTCCTCAATAGGGCCGTGCTCTTTTATGAATGGTGACGACGGAACGCACACGCTCAGATTCCGGAACTGCCTCTGTGCCGACCCACCATCAGGCCGTCCGGTGTACCGAGGCCAGAGGTTTCTCGCACATACAGACAGACAAGAGTGGGAGGGATGAATGATGAATCTGACCCATTGATCTGCTCCAGTGAAAGAGGCGATTTAGCACGTCGGGCTAAGAGTTGAGCCATTTATTTTCATTACCCTTTGTTTCGCAGCCACCCGGGGCTGAGTGGATGCAGCGTTCCGCAGAGCTTTCAGTTCTCCAACTTGTCAAGACTCTCATCTATCTCAAGTGATTTCCTCACGCTGTACAGAGACAGGGCAGCTTTTCTATAAGTTAGGTAGCTCCCATGGAGCCGTGTTCACAGGAAGTTTTCATGTTTGATTTCCTGTGGCTGCACTCACGTTATTTAGTTACGTGGTCATTTCCATCAGACTGCACTAACAAAGCTGAAAAATGCGCGTTGCAGAGGTTCACGTGATGGCACTGTGCTCAGAGACTGATTTCCATTTCCCTGCTACTTCAGCAGCCTGTATCCAAAACACCTTCCTTATGACACCAAACCTGCGACACTGTGAGCCAATGAGTGACTGTTTCCATTTGTAGAAACAACAATTGTTTGAACCACTGAATGAATTTGACACATCCGGGAATGCCTCGTGTGCTCTGCACATTCAGCTGCAGAAACACACGCGCTTTCACACACAGAAAAAGGTGAGAATCATCTGGTTATCCATTAGTGTGCATCCAAAGCAGATGGAGTCTAGCATAGCAGCCCATTCAGTCTCAGACCTTCGCTCTCCTCACTGCGGCCAAGCAGTAGCTGCACCGACTGGGCATTCAGGGGATAGAGCACATTTGAAGGAGTTGTACAGAAAGTGAGCAGTGAGGTCTGGAAAATACAGGGCAGACCAAACATCAGCCCACGGGAGCTACATTTTCAAGCTGCAAAGTTGTGTTTAAAGAACTTTTAAAGGAAATGTTAAACATTAATGAGGCCACAGTGTAATTACCTCTGCTGCCTTTGAAGGATGACAGCCTTCTCCTCCTGTCAAGATCGAGCCTGCTTCCATTTTCTCTCTTCTGTAAGCTCCTTTCCAACCTCCCCTGAGCCACAGGATCTGTTGGGTTCTTAATAAGCAGTAAGAGACTCTCTGCAGCCAGTCCTTTATATTACATCCCAGCATCATTGCTTGATTCCACATCTTGTTGCTTTCAGTCATACCAGGAAGAGAGGTATGAAGCAGTGAAGTATGTATTGGTGGAGAATAATTCCTTTGGCTGATTCTGTCTCCTCTGGAGTATGAAAATATAAGAAATTATAAGGAAACGCTTAACTGCTGTGTTACCATTACTCCACTATGCCGGTAGTAAAAAGATCACCAAGCGGATGTCTTGATTCATAAAGTGAGCCGAAGCGTTTTCCTAAGTAAACGCCACCCCTCTCCCCACCCGCAAATCCTTGGATGTGTCAAACACACGTCACTGTCCACTTAAAACACAGCAGACTGTGGCACGATGGGTGTGTGTGCAGCTTACTAACCTGTGGCTTGAGCTCAGACCAGCGTTTGGGTCAATGGCAAGGTGAAAATAGTGGCATGTTAGCTGCCCTTGCTCTTTTTTTTTTTTTTGCCTTGAGGTACATTTCTGTTTGTCTATATCTGCAGCAGAGCAGCTAGGACATCTGTGCAAATGGCTTTTTATCCAACGTGCCACCGTAGAACTGCTGTCGCAGAACCGCTGAAATAGGACTATTGTGTTCGTATCTTGGCTTCCTGATCTCTGAACATTGACTTTACTGCTGTATTTTTTCCTCTAAGTATCCCTTACATTTTTGCATATGCAGCTCTGGTTAAAGGGCCACCAAAACAAACCAGTCCAGACATATAGAATCTATAGAACCACGCCATTGAGTAATACGGGCTCCTGCGTTAGTCACACCGCCGTACAAGCAATTCACAGCTTTCCCAGTGTAAACTGTCTGCAAAACTACATGAGTACATTGTTGTAACGTGGAATGTGTGCCGTGTGCCGTCTATTGGCGTAAGGGCCTAAGCAATTCCGTGCATCAGTAAAAGTGAAGCGAGAGAAGGTGGGATGTTATGGCGAGAGGTCACATCACGAAGAGGAAAACGGGCAATTAGCGTGCCTCAGCCTTTTCTGTTTTGGCCCATGAATTCTGGGTGATGCTGGTGTTTTTTTAATTATTTTTTTTTTAATCCAGACGGTCACAACTTCACTGTACTTCAAGCTAGTTTCCCATGCCTTTTCTCCTTCTCAGTGCTTGTTCATCTGTGCTTTAATTTGCTTTCATCGCCCTCTGTGGTGCCCTACCAATGTCCAGTTCATTCTTTCCATCCTCCCTCCCACACACGCACTCAAGATGTTCTGCTCACCAAAGCTTCTGCTGCGCTTCCATTTTTGTAGCCACAGAACTCTCCCTATTACTCGGCGTGAAACAAAGTTAGGCATTAAACACCAACTACATGTTATACAACTACACGTCTCAGTGGGCCATAACTTACGAGGTCCACAGCAAGGATATGGGTTCCAATGTCTTGCTGTAGCAGCTTAATTTAAGCAAATCTTTTTGGGTAAAAGGAAAAGAGAAACACAATTGTAGGGAACTTGCAGCAAGGCCTTCTCCTGACAAAGCCACACCACAGTGTCTCTTGGGGAAACGGATGGATGACTAAGATGCCGTAAATAGGTTTGGGTGTCTTTATGAATGCAAAACCATGAACAACTTCACCAACAGCTAGAGAAGTGACAGAACTGCATTGTTCCCAGCACTCTGGCCACCAAGGAAGTGATGCTGCCATGGTTGAAAGCATTTAATACAACCTCTAAACTCCCTGCAGAGGTGGAGCTCTCTTTCCCACATACATGACTCTTACTCAGTTACCCAAAGATTGCATCAGAACTTCAGATGTTAACCAGGCTTTCTCAAAGGTCTGAAAAGGCAGTGGCGTGGACTGTGCAATTACATCGCCACGCAAGAAGCCGGCACCTGGTTCTTCTGAACAACCCTTGTACACCCTCAATGTGACACAGCTCCTTGGATGACTGTGCTCAGCCAGCTGCACCCCCCGAATCATCCTTCTGTCACAGAGGAAACATGCTAACACGACTGCTAGGTTACTACAATCACAAAGTTCTCCAACATATTCCTAAAACCACGTGGCACCAAAAGTACTGCCAGAAAGAAAAAATTGTTTTTACATGCATGCACCCAGACACTTTACTCCCAGCAAATGCAACCGGTCAGCCGCACTCATGTCAAGCCCCTTAATCACCTCTTTTCAGCTTCAGAGGAGGGATATTGGCCTCCAGGTTGCACAAAAATGCTGTTTAAAAATATTCCATGCATAAAACATAAAGGCCATTAACTTGTGTTCCTGGTGGCGACAACCTCATTACGGTATGAGCCTAAGGGAGCTAGGTGCTTGAAATGCAGCTTGGAGGCCATCAGTGGCCACATAAATAATACAAGGACTCACGAGATTATAAAGCAAGGTCTGATAAATCATTTGGAGAATTTGGTTTGTTTTCCCCCTCAATAGGCCGGTGTTGTTTTGTTACTGTCAAGAGCACGACTCAAGTCCACACCTGCATATCTATTAACTGTAAACATAATTATAACAGAGGGAGATTAATGAAATGCCATTAGGTGCACATGTATGAATGTGTTTTAAGGACATAAACGGAGACAAGAGACCAAATTTATAATCTCCTCTTCCAGCAGAGGATCTTTTAAGAAGTGGATTGAAAAGTAGAGTCCGGTCACCGAGGGAAAAGCACAAATATGATGCAGTGATCCCAAACAAAATCACATCATCACTGTATCACAGACAATATCACCTGTGAGGTGGGACAAGAATTCTGTGTATTAATCCCATCAAACCCTAGAAGTTTAGAGCCCTGTGATTAGGAATAATTTTGTAGCCTGACAGCTGAGATTGATGTCATAGTAATTTTTCACAGAAAGTGGCCAACGGACTCGTCTGCCCTCGACGTCCCGATATGAAGTGCCGGTTAGGTAGTGAAAGTTTGGCATCATCGTGACATCATCTCCTCACTGTAAGTGATGGGTCTCTGAGTTTTTTTATCTCCATGCTGAGAAAAAGAATGATCATAACAATCCCCTTGCTGTCCTACCGTGGACTGAGACTCCCTTGCCGCAAGTGCCAATTCAGGCTGCACCTTTCTTCAAAAAGACCACGGCCGCTGTTGCATTATTCAAGTGACTGCTTTGAAAGCCAAACACCTTCGCATGAAAAAGATGATGCCATCTTACAGCTGCCACCCTACAAAGCACGTCCATGCCACTGCTCGTTCGACATCCCTCTTAGCAGGTGAAGCACTCTACTTGAATCTCAGGCAGTTGGAAATGTCACTCAAGCGCTGCTTTATTAAAAACAGGTGAACATTTCAGGGGATATGAGCCAGAGAAATGAAAGGGGTGTTAAAGGATTAGGCCCTGTCTTTTTCTCTTCCTGTTCCTGGAAGGGAAGACGTGTGACAGAACACCTGAGATGAAGAGGGTTTCCACAAAGTCACGGAGACAGTAAGACCTAACCATTCATCTGCATGAAACATTTACGCTTGGGCCCAACCCACAGCTGCTGTTATGAAACAGCTTCATGGAACTCCACAAAGGGTCTCCTGTCATAACAAGCCGTATTTCCACCCAGAAGAAGAAATGCCACATGGGACTACTTCCACCAATGACCATAACAAAGGAAAAACTCTGATGGTTCAGTGGATTAATCAGAGGCTGGCAGAGGAGACTTAACTGGGTGGAATAAGTTTCCTTTAAGCTGAAAACGAGTGTTGGGTCTGTCGGATATTTGTGGACACATTAAGGATTTATTGGATCTGGACTGACGTGTAATGCACTGAGAAGTACCGTACAGCTCAAGTGGCTCAGCTTGTGAGTTTCAGCAGATGTCATATCACATTGGAAGCTGCAGACCGGGGATGACTGTAACACAGTAATAGAAAGAAGCAGAAAAAAGAGGGATTCCAGCGCTAAGACAAGTGTGCCGCGCAGACGTAGTGTCGGGCTTTCGCTGAGTTCTGCCTTGGCTAACAAACAGAAAGAGGCCGTACAGTGTAAACAATTTAGATAAGACTAATTGATCCATTTACATAATCTATTCAAATACAAGCCGGAGCTGAAATGTGTTCCTGATGAGTTTAATTGGTTTAGACAAAATTACAGGTTTCGGTTGGAGGCGGATGTCATCTCCAGTGGTGAGAAAGGATTTGTGTATTAATTTATAAAACAATTTGGCCTTGTATTGATTAATCGGGCGCTTTTTACCCCAAATGTCGTGTCCCCCCCGGAGTCGAGATTGTCGCAGAAAAAGCCATACTTGTGACAATATCTGTTTTCCTTTCACGTGGCTACTGCAAACAAAGTGCTGCTCTTCAACCGATTTCAAACTTAGTACTACTGATTTCTCAGAGGTAGTTTAACCCGAAAATTCAAAGGGGATTCAGACGGTGACGTTCCACTTTAAAGCCGATTCTCCCCGACCAGCACTCTACGTACAACCCTGAAGAAGAGGGAAAAACAAAATTCCAGCTTAGTAGAAAGGTAGCCATTATTCTGCAAGTGGGTGGAGCCTAAAAGAGATCATTCACTTTCTTACAACTTCAAGTTCTTAGGAAGTTCTCACTTGCCTACGCACTGTTTGGCAAAGACTGGAATTTATTGAAACATGCAACAGAGACAGGATCTGCAGCCTCGCCCATGCTCCCAGGAGAAGGAGCACCTGCACCTGGACACGCCCACTTGCTTCTCGAAAAACAACCCTGAGTTAGGAGTCGTTGGGAACTGATATCCCCCATTCGCACCACCACCTACATGATTCACCTTTAATCTCCACTGTGGCCATTTCTGTCACATTCCAGCTGCTTCTGCAAAGACGAGGTGGTGGCAACAGCTTGTTTTTTCCTCCGATCAACTGAAGATGAAGCAGCACAAGGCTTCCTGCTCGCAGCAGGAGGAAGGTTCTGCCATCAAGCCACCAATTTCTACAGCACAGTGAACTCGGGTCTGACTCTGCGTGAGGAGCCCTGAAGGTGGTGTTTTTTGCATCACCTTTACCGAGCAGCACGAAGAGAACGGATGGAGCAAGATCTGCGTGCTGGATGTCGCCGCTACCCCCCCCAATTCCACGCTCCACCCAGCTTGAGCCCAGAGCTCTGGGACTGACTCACCAGCACAATTCAGGACAGCTGTTTTCCTCTTTATACATGTGAATCATCCACACCGCCGTTCAGTTTTCACAGTTTGCCATTTTGCTCCGTGTCAGTTTACGCGGGTCACTCGTGCACTGGAAGTGTTCAGCTCACTTCGTGGGTAAAAACAAAGTGAAAAACGGAAACCGGAGCTAAAACTGCGACGCTGCCTAGGATGTGGAAATACTGACTCGCGTGTCCTGCATGGAAACAGCTGGGAATCGCGCTGAAAGCGGCACGAAGCCACGAGATGTGGCGGCATTCGGGCGGCGCGAGCGCAGGTCTCCGCCGCCAGTTAAAACGCGTGGCGCTTCTAAGTAACGAAAGTAACGGCGCCGCCGCCAAAACCCGCTCGCTTAAGAACAGGGGGAAAGTGATCAAAAACACTCATTTTAAAATCAAAACTCTTCGACGCCAACCAGGAATTAACCACGAATGTCGCTGCGTTTGTTTAGGGGGGCTGTTTTTTTCCCTTAAACAAAACGATGTCCGTTATGGTGGAAATGCGGCGGCTGAGGCGGCGCCTCTGACCGGCCTGTCCGACCGTTTCCACCGGCGCACGTACTGCAAAGTTACCGACCAGCAACAACCACGGAGATATTAATTTTAAATAAACACGCGTGATCCGTGACGAGAAACGTACAGCGGCGCTGCGTTTGGGCCACTGTGCGTGTTCAAGTAGACACTCTTTTTAAAGATATCCTCAGCCAAAGCACACATACAAGCCCAGTGCGCATGTAAACTTAAATATAAAAATAAAAACTAAAATAAAACAAGGTGCACATGTGCCTTTTGAACGCCTCGGTGCTGTACTGTACCTGGACGGGGCTCCGTCGACTCGTCCACTTTCCCTCTTCTTACTGTGTGTCACTGGAGAAAAATAAGTACTACAGCATATGTCACACTACCAATAAAAACGATCGGTGCGACAAAGGTTTAAAATTACTTCAAAAAAACTACTGAGGCCGTTTAGACACCGTGGCAAAATGCGGAGGCGCAACAGTTGGCACAGAGAGGCGCCTTCTGCTTTTTGTCACCAGTTTAAAGCCAGAGCTGTGATTCAAAAACGTGGCTTCCAGCACAACGTGAGCGCGCCGCAGCTCCCACTCGGGACGAGTTCGCACGTGGACGAGCAGCTCCCGCGCGCACTCCCCTCTCCTTCCCGCCCGAGTGGGACTCCGCGCGCCTCGAGCCTCGCTCGCGCTCGCCTCTCTCGGCTCTCAATGGGTCCGTCCATTCTGCACGATTACGGGGGGTGGAAGGGGCACGAGCGGCAGGGTCGCTCACTTCACACGCCCGTTAACACACGCACGTGTCGTTCTG
The DNA here is from genome assembly GCA_900497675.1 of Arapaima gigas. NCBI lineage: Eukaryota > Metazoa > Chordata > Actinopteri > Osteoglossiformes > Osteoglossidae > Arapaima > Arapaima gigas. Next base: position 277,579 of record UFQX01000618.1, read on the forward strand.
GCTTTTCAACACACACTTGACCCAAATTCGACGTTGAAATGTTGTACTTTATAGTTGAGAGTCAGCACTTCCGCTCCCCCCCTCGACCGTCGATGGAATGGTCCACACACACACACACACACACACACACACACACACACACTGAGGAAGTGAACGGAATTCGCTGTCGCAGAAAGGAAGAAAAGTCACTGACGACTGAGAACTTAAAACACCATAAAATGCAAATTTTCGCCCCGAACATCAGAGCAGCAGCGAGTACAGTTGAAGAGACTCGAGGTTAGTTGTGAAAAGACCACTTGGTTGCAGCACCTCCACGTTCGGGGTTTTTCCAGCACTTTTTCTTGCCTCCCTGAACTTTGCCTCTTTGTTGCTGCATCTTTTGCAAATTGAGTGATTCTGGTGAAGACACTTAAGTATATAGAAATAAACAATACAAAGAACTGTAAAAACTTCACAGACGGACCCATTTAAAACCTTCAACAGGAGACACCTGGTTCCACCTGGATGGAAGCGGTTTGGCCTGAACTGAACCCCCAGACAGTTGAGGGAGGTTGGTATGAAACCCCCCCCCCCCCCCCCCCCAACCCCNCCCCCCCACAAATGGGGGGGGGTGGTTTGAAACCCCCCCCCCCCCCCCCAAAATGTTAACTAGCGACCAGTCCGTGTGGTTTCCTAGCAACACGTGGAGCAATCCCTTCCTCTCCTCCTCCCCTTGTTCTTAAGCATCTTCTTCAACAGCATCTTCTTCGTAGTCATCACGTCATCTCCATCATTGCCATCACCGTCCTTGTCTTCCTTGCCATCATCTTCTTCTAGTGAAACAGGTTAATTAGAGCCTTTTTAAAAATTTGGCAGGCCCTCATTTTCCGTCGATTGATACCGATTTCCTCACATTTGCCAAAAATACAGCTGCTCCCACCAAACGCACAGTGTGTGTAATCGAATGAAAAATAAGAGATAAACGGAGCCCACTGGCTGAGGAGTGTGTCTCCCATTTGTCGGGGTATGAGAATCAGAATCAAGTTTGCTCACTACTTGCGTTTCCGTAATGTTGATAGTACGGTACGTTCGATGACATGTTGGTTGTGGAAGTGCTGGTTGGAAAGAGGGGCAGAACTTCAGGACAGTAAATAGTTACTGGGCAATGCAGATGTGGAAATGCAGTGAATGGATAATAAGTGTATATAATTAAAAGCAGTCGTGGTCTTAAAGCAGCACAGTGGTGCAGCAAGTAGAGTTAGAGCCTCACAGCCCCTGGGCTGGTTCTCTGTGGGTTCGAATCTGGTTCAGTCTGTGTGGAGTTTGCATGTTCTCCCCATGTGGGTTTCCTCCTCCAGTCCAAAGACGCGTGTTTCTGGTTAATCGGTCACTCTAAGTTGCCGTGCGTGGGGCCGCCCTGTGGTGGAGTGGTCTTCGCTCCTTGGTGCACTTTCCTCCCAGGCATCCAAGGATTCTGGGATAGACTCCACACCGCCATGTCCCTGACCAGGATAAACCGGTTATGGCTGGCAGATGGGTGAACTTTAAAGCACAAGTTCACAGACAGCAGCCCTTCTTCAGGCCGTTTCTTTACAAAGTGCACTTTAGTCTGGATGCCTTCAGCACTGATGAATCGTTTAATATTTCAACACTTTAGTGGTGTAATTATAGAGCTCATTAACTTACCACTTTGCACAGGAAGGCACCGATGTTGATCCTTCATACAGCGCACTGTTAATAAGCTGCCCGCTCTCCAAACCCTGGAGTTACACCATCGCACTACAGTTCATTTTTATTAGGCCGTTGCATCACACAACTCGAACAGCTATTACTGTGATATGTACTGTCCTTTGGTAGGCTTTATCGTTTCAGAACCGGCACATATTCCTTTTTAATGCAATTTCTGCTTTTTCTCTTGGTGGACCATCCGGTCAGGGGCACAAGGGCCCCAGGGGACATGTCCCCCCCCCCCCCAACCCCAACTTTCCAAAAAATGTAATTCTGTCTCCTGCATTTTTCCCACGACCACCACGAATCACAGCCAGGGTTAATCTTGTGGAAATTGCTTTAAAAGCGCAATTACATCCTGAAAAAGACCTGTGGATAAAGTACAAACGTCATTCTCTATGTAGGACCAGTAATTGGCAGTGATAGTTTTATCTTCAAATAGCCTTTTATTGCAGTGCCTACAGTTAGAGTGATATTTAATTTTACATATAGTTTCGTATATTTCACTCATGCCACAATTTTTTAAATGAAATTGTGGGCCAGAAAGGATTTAAGGCGGCCAGGTTTTACTTAAATTCTTGGCTCTAACGAAAAAATGATAGTGATATAAAGAATTATCATTTCTATCTTTTCCATATATTCTGATGCTCTTGGGCATCTGCTGTACATAATACAAAATGTTTTCTTCTGCTGATTTTTTTGCATTTTGTTGCAAACGCACTCCAGGCAGTGTTGCCCGCTGGCCGTCGTGCGCTTGTGTCATAGTTAAGCGCACGTGTAGTTCGCAGCTCCTGGGCAACCGGCGCGGCCAGAGGGGACGGATGTTGATCACAAGGAGGAGTCAACACCCCGGTCAGGGGAATCTGACAGGTGTCGGTGGCCGGTGTCCTTGGCAACAGCAGCTCGCTGTTTCCACCCCAACATGAGCCTCTGTGGTCCCGCTGTCTGCTGGAGGGATGTTTAATGAGCGTCCTTCTCGTACCAATAAAAAACCAAGCCTAACCAGGTGATTAAAAATGCAGCTCGGAGTGCCGGACCCCATGCAGGCCGCGGCTAAACAAAGGCCAGCGCTCCGTGCCAACACAGTAATTAGATTTTAAATGGAAGCTCAGCTATTGTGCAGCGAGCTGTCAGGATGCTCACAGATGCAATGCATTATTCATCTCTCACACACACACACACACACACACACACATTCACACACACACAGAAACACGTTAAGACCAGAGAGCCCTGGCAGGTTTATCCATAACCAGTGCTTGAGAAGTGTTTGTGGCTGAAGGTCCCCGCGGAGGTGCCGACAGCCTTCTCCATCAGTTGGGATTTGAGGATGACCCCCACCCCCGCTGTGCTGTACTACTCAGAGTAAATGAAGGTGCCATTAACTCTGGCTGTGTCACTGAACAGGGCAGAAAGGCGCCAACATTAATTCCCTCTTTCTCTCCCTGCGTCTCTGAGCTGTGATTAAATCACCCCCATTGCCATAGCCCAGCTACTATTAAAGGGCTCTGAACCCTATTTACAAATGCAAGAAGAAATTTGTTCTCTGTGGAAATAATCTCTCTGGATTTGTACCTTACCTGACCCGCCCTCCTGTGATTAAATGTGTCGTCTGCCACCTGTACAATGTGATGTCAGCGACACGGGTGTCTGGCTCCGACATATCTTTTAGTCCCCAGAGCGGGCCACCGCTCAGCGTCGGTGCGGGGTTCGCTCTCATGTCAGCGGCGAGACGCTCAGAGCTCGGGCAGCCCTCGGATCTGGGCGGCAGGTTCCCACGAGGGCCCGCGGCGTTCACACTCAAACACACACCTCTGGCTTAGTGCGAAGCACCCCAACACCTGGTACTGCCAAACTAGTGAGGAGACAATGATTCAATTGAAAAGCTGTTCTGATGCATAATGGGCATTCTGGATATTCCAGAGACCCAGCATGATGATTTCTAATGTAATTACCTTATAAACCTTAATGGGACTGTATTATGTTGCTGTCGCCGCCGCTGTTATTGCTGTTGCTGTTGTCTTAATGAACCCGCCGCACCAGGAAATCGCAGTTCCTTGTTGTAAAGACTATCTTTAGTGTGGAAGAATATGATTAAGTTCTCATCTTGCCTTTTTCCTTTTACATAATTACTTTCTGGCTTTTTCCTAACATTTATATAACCGTTAGCAGACTTTTTTCTAAACACATTTGCACCGGTAGACGTCCTGCAAAGCGTTTTCTGTTAGGTACGTGTCTCTGGCTCCCATGTTGTGCCGGGAGTCTCGTGTGTGTAGATCCGCGCTGCTCGGTGGATGACTGAGTCAGAGCCTGTTTCACATGAGCAGCATAAACATAAGAGCAAAATCTGCTATTATCTCTTTGTTCCCCACGTCGCTCTCTCAGGGGGAGGGCAAACAAAAGGCGGCATCAACGTCACATTGTAGAAGGCAAAAAACACAAGTGTGCCAGCGGGGGCAAAGTCAATCAGGATGAGACAACGGAGTGCGTCTCAGTGGGCCGTGTGCCCCCCCCCCCCCCCCCCCCCCCCCCCCCCCCCCCCCCCCCCCCTCCCCCCCCCCCCCCCCCCCCCCCCNCCCCCCCCCCCCCCCCCTCCCCCTAACCTTCGCCAGGCTGCTTTCTGTGCCGAGACGGCATTCCGTATGGGTGTTTCTGAGCCTACCGGTGAGTCGGCATGAAGCTACAGCAATTCACGCAACTGCATCACAACACAGATGGACGGATGGGCTTGGGGCACAGGGGACCGTGCTCTTGTTTTACTCCTGCCAAATCCTAAGCTGCACATTTCTTCACGCTTTGCATTGCCTCCCTGACTTTGCCAGCTTCTGCAGCATGTTGGCCAATGAAAGGCTTGCCGAGGATTGGGGCCATCACAGTGTCGTCTGGTGAAGATTAGCGTTAGCTTGGTATCACCCCTGGCTGAGTTTCTGGCTGTGATTCAGCCCCGTACCTGTGGAGGGACCTGGGTGACGGCGATTGTGGGTATTCAGTTCCCGGCCTCAAAGCGTCTACTGACAGGGGTCAGTGCTTGGACCCAGCGGTTTTTAGTACCACGGCTCTGCTTTCCCTGAGAACCATAAAAAACAGAGTATTTGTCATATTCATATTTATTTAGAAAATGACTGTGGGTGATGGTCTAAAATAGAGGCTCTGCCTAACAATGGAAAAATGTGGCGTCTCCAGGCGCTTGCTTGGTTTCACTCACAGGCCCCCGTGACCTGCCGTGTCCTGGTGAAAATGCACCATCCCACAAGGATGTGGTACGGGGTCCTTATGGGATTGTTCCGTAGCCCTTTAGGGTGCTTTGTTTACAGAGAGCCTTTTATATACCTTCATAATGTCTTGTTCCACAGGCGCTCCTAATTCACAATGACTTTAAGTGCTTTAATATTTATGGCGTGAAGTCCAGAAGGCAAACAAAACTGCAAAGTACTGGCACAAAGACAGAGAGATTTAAACTAAGAAAAAAAAGTGGTTGCTGTTGCTTGGCAACAAAGTGCTGTTTTATTTAGTGGTACATCTTGCAGATTTAAGACTGGTGCAGGGCTAAAGGTGATGTGAAAACAAGTAGGAAAAAATAAAATAAGGTTGTTACTTTTACTGGAGATAATAATCTCCTGTCGTGAACTAATATCAGTGTTCTGCATGAGCTTTGAAATAAGTTGTAAGTTCCCATCAAACCAAGTTAATAAAATTTAATTGAATGCAAAAAAGGTTTAATCACGCATATCTTCACCAGTCACAGAATGACACATTTTTGGATCCTGTGTGCTGGTGCTGCTTGTGCTTTTATGAAGGGTTTAAACATTCAGTTCTTGTTGAGGCAAAACTGCTCCTTTCCAGTATCTTTTCTTTCTACCTGTAGTTCTCCTGAGTACAGTACTGTATTAAATCACTTTTTTCTCACACAAACACACACACACACACACACACACACACACACACACACACGCACGCAACAAGAGCAACATATCTGACATCTTGCTTCTGTTTGACTGTTGAAGCAGCTGCAGCAAAAACAACCTGGGTACAGAATTGGGTCCCTCTGTGTGGAACCATGATTCTGCTGAGTTCATGGGTGGGGAAGAGGGTCCAACAGAGGTCCACAGGACACAGTGATGACCCCGGGAGAGGAGGAGAAGGATATGAGACACAAAGAATGATTTGCTCTTGACACAGCCCCCCTACCCCCCAGCAGGAATCAGAATCGGAAAGAAATTTGCTGTAAGGCTTTAAGAGAAGATCGCACAAGGAAGCTCTTGCATGTTCTCCTGGGATTCTCCATCACTCCCCGGTGAATCCCTGTGGAGATTCTATACCTACATTTTACTGGTAATGGGTCAAGGGAGTTGCGTTATCCGCCGGTGGCAGTAAAGGCTCCCCACTGCTAACAATTGAGAGCCACAGAGCTGGAGGACTGGACGATATCAGCAGGTCACATCTCCACTGCTTTCATTTAACAATGAAGAAAGAAACGAAAGAGTTTAAGAGACACAGTGGGGCGTATTTTTCCGAGATTATTTTACGTCTCCACGTGTGGATCGGAGGGACAGAGCATGTGCTGTCCGTGGCGGGCACCCTGCGACAGCAGCAAGGCAGTGGGTAGATGGGCAGAACGTCTGCTGGAGAATCACTGTGTTCTCCTCACGTCCCATTTTTAGGTGCTGAGGTGTAGGGTTGGCAGGGGGTGCAGTGGATAGCGCTGCTACCTTTGGATTCCGTGGTTGCAGGTTTCAATCCCACCTCTTGCTGAACTACCTTTGACCCTCAATTGCTCCAGTATCAGTTACCCTGCTGTGTAAAGGAATAAATCACTGTAAGTGACTTTGGGGTAACGGGTCAGCGAAACGTACAGTATAAAAGCAACGGACAACGGGTGGGCTAGTGAGTAATGTGCAAAGTGAAGCACTCCTAGGATACAGGTAGTTTCAGGGCAATTGTATGGCCCTGTCTCAGTGAGGCACAATGAAAAGGGTGTCACAGTGGGGCTTGAGATGAGGGGATTAATGTGAACTGGGGGAGAGAGAAGGTGACGGCAGAGTGGGATGGAGTGAGATGACAATAGTGCCTGGTGTGGGAGTGTGTGGTGAGCAGCTACATACCAACCAGGCAATAATATTACACAGGGAGCCAGCAGTTTAATAACAGCTGACAAAACAATGTGCTTTTAAGAAGTTGTGCAAATGCATAATGAACATTTAATTTAAAATCGCACTGTTTAATGTTATTGCATCATTACAAACCTGAAACTATTAGATTTTCACCAGTTGCTGCAGGAGTTCAGTCTTTAGTAGGAAGAGCCAGTGCTGAATATTTAAACTTGGGAAGATGCTGCAAACATTAGTTTGTACGAGTGTGTGTGTGTGTGTGTGTGTGTGTGTGTGTGTCTGCTTATGCGCGTACGTAGAGCAGGTCGCATATGTCATTAGTTTGTTGGCATTCAGCATGGAGGTTTTTCTCTGTTTTCTCTCTCGGCAGGGGTTTTTGCTTCAAAAAGAAAACAAAATTCCTGGCTACTGCTAAACATACAAATAAGGGGTTAAAAAAACTGCTTAAAAGTTAAAAAGCTGTTCACTTGCAGTGAAACTGGAAAAAATTGAATTTGAAAAGCTCTCCGAGTCCGATTCCACCATAAAATGCACCGCACCCCCGTAATGACGGAGTTCTGTGGAAAAGGTTAAATATGTGTGACAGGCTGGGATCGGCGAGGAATGAAAATAGAAAAAGAAAAAAAAACAGTAATTGGCCGTAATTACGCTTGAAAGAAAAAGGGATAAAATATAAAAAAGGAGTTTCATTTGTGACTTGGTGACAGCTATCGTAGACCTCCTGACCCCCAGCAGCCTGCGTGGGCCTTCGCTCAGTCTCTGCCTCCTCAGGAAAAAAATCAGACCTTTGCACCATTTTCCAGCCAAAATTGGTACGTTCAGAAATGTAATGACACCGCAGCCACAATTCGAAGCACATTTTCATTTTTACATTTTTGTGCAACGCAGTTATCGACTTCGACTTAGTTGAGAGTAATGGATTTTTTAAAGGAGAGCCGCCGGGACCTGGCAGACGGCTGCTGCTCTGCTTATCCTCGCACGGTTATGCTATTTCGATTTCTTCTGGAATATTCATCACTCTTTTAATAGCTGTGAGTGCTAGGCAGTCTTACAATAAACCAGCATATCGCATCTTTACAGCATGAAACGTTTAGCCAAGGAGTTTTGAAAGCATTTTTTATTAAATCAAATCAGCCGTGTCGAAAGCATCTCACACATGTATTTTACGCTCAGCATACGGCCAGAACACTGTAAATACGCCGCTCGGGGTGGGGGTGCTTAACCTTTTACACTCAAAGCGAGAAGCGCCACCTACAGGAAGAAGGCACCCATCACTACAGTCAGTACTAACAGAGTAGCATCTACTGTAAAATCAGAAAATGTAAAGTCTTTTAGAGATAGAAGGTGTTAATGTTTCCTGTTTTCGGAGTAGGAGACGTCAGAAGCCCAAGCTTTCCTTCTGCAGGTGTGAATAAGATGACACTTCGTGTTGCTCTCTTCGCGATGCTGTTTATGTAGTTCACGAGGTGATCGGAAGTGTTTCTTCACTGGCACGACGTCACCGTCACGATTCCCTTAGTCTTAAAATGTTTCCGAATGTGCTCCAGGATGGCCCTCCTGTTGTTGGTCTCCTTCCTAAACAGGATGATGTAGCACTTGGGGCAGAAGTGGCAGCAGGTGCCCTCCTGCCCCACCCCCCCCACAGTCCCACACACTCACGATTTCCGTTAGAATTCTCATCCTCTCTGCAGAGTTTGCAGGTGTAGCAGCAGCTGCCGTTCTTCTGAACCAAGCCATGGCCGCTGCTGCACTTTTTGTCGCACCCTAAAATGGCCTGGAGACCAGGAGGAAAACACAGGAACAGGGGAACAGGCCCCATCAGCACCACATCCATTATGAATGTGCAAGGAGGTCTGGGGGCCGGAGGTCTTGCTGTGATGTTTCCAAACATGTAGATGAGGGAATCCAGGAGGTGGATGTTCCCGTCGAGGTCGTACTCGCTGGTGCTGTCGAAAGGAAACTTCCGGTTTGTGAGGTTCCGTTGCTGGCTGTTATAGCTGATTTTGGGGTATCCGTACACGTCGAATTCTACATGCGTGTCGTTTTAGGTGAAGTTGACTTCACTCACCGCGTCGTGAAGCTGGTGGTCGAAATTCATGACGCACAAGATAAATGATATTGTCTCACTTTGCCACCCGTGGCTCGAAAAGATGATTCGCTGAGCCGCTGCCCCAACTAGAACCAACTATTTCTATCAAGGTTTTGCACAAAGTAAATCTGTCACAGTACATTCCTAGGTTCTCCAGTCCTGGTCCTGTACATTTCCTGCTTGCTTTTAAGCTTCTTCAAACATTATTACTCCATATGAATTTACAGAAAATTACTAAACGGCATGCTTAAGTACACAGGCAGAATGAAAACTTGCATATAAACTGGTCCACCAAGACTAGAAGTGGGGAAACGGGGTTTGTTCAATTTATGTCTCATCCTCACAGACTTGTTGGTACTCCACGTGTATTAATGGCCAACACCAGTGCTGGAGAATGTTCTGGAAAACCCACATCCCACCCATCTTACATCTCACCTTTGTCCACCTGCACTCAGAGGCCCGGAGCCTTGCGTTTATTGCTGATGATGAAAATGAGTAAAATTTCAATGTACCTGCCATGTAAGTTGAGCACGGCTGAGGATTCAGAACTTGGTGGAGAGCATTTAGGAACAGGAGAACTCACCTCCCATGGATGGGAAATCTGTACTCTGTTTGCATTGGACGCTGTTGCACTTCAGCAGCCTTTTCAGACCGTGTGCTATTGTGTTCACAGCCAGATATATTGCGTCGTGTTTCGCGGTGAACATCTTTATGTGACGCACGAAGCACCCAAGATCTAGGCGTGTGTCTCTGTCATTTTGGAACTTTCCGGTTGGCACAAACGAGCAGTTCCACCCGTTGCTCCAGGTAGGGGTGTCGGGGCAGGCCAGATAATGGCCCCAGTTGGAAGAGTGCTTCTTGGCCCCCTCTTGCCTGTTTCGGATGTACTCCTCAAATCCCGGCACCTCTTTTGTCTTCCAGATGAAACCGAAGGTCCTCCTGACATTCTGAATGCCGTCAATGCTAGAAATCGTGGTGTCGGTGGACCAGGTGTCTCCAGCGATCCAGGTCCTGTTGAGGCTGTGACTGGCTGCCTCCTCAAGTATAATCTTTGCATTCAGGGCTTTGGTGAAAATCACGATAGCTATTGCACTGGAAAGATCAGCAAACGGCAGCAACGACAGGCGTCAAACGTTTTTCTCACAGTACTTACTTTGTGCACTTAACAGCATCTGCCCCCGAAAGGTCACCACATCTGTTCGCTTGCAGGTGGAAAGAGAAAAGTCCGCCGACGATGACGTCACCAGATTTATTCGTCCGCCCCATATCCCCTGTGGCCGAGGCCTGGGACTCCAGAATGGCACAGGCGAGGACGGCGGCCGAGACCGGTGAGGGGAACCCCGTGGTTGAGCTGTCAAGCCAAAGGTAAGGTTCTCCTGTCTTTACCTGTCAGGGGGCCGTGTCGTCTGGTCCGCGAAGACCTTGCGTCGCTCGTGGAGAAGTCGGTTTGTCCGCAAATTTACATAACGCCAAAGTTGTCACGCGCCACCAAAACTGGAATTCCCTGGAAACCATCTGTGTTTGTGGGTGGAAGGACAGGACATGGGGACAGGACCCAGCAACCTGTCATGCAACACTTTCCTCCAAAGCGACATTCAGCATTAAGCTACTTATATCGATTTGTCTGTTTACACAGCAGTCATGTTTGCGAGTTCAGTCTAAGTACTCTGTTCACGCGTGGTTTAGGGTCCAACAGCAGCTGCACTAACCGCTTTGCCCTTTGCTGCTCTGCCTTTAGGCCTCTATAACAGTGGGTGTGAGATGGACAGAAGGTGAACAAACCAAAGGAAACCCTTCACTGCTCAAATCATTAGGATGAACTTGCGCTTGTTGTGAGAAAATTCCTCTCGCTCCTCTGCGGCAGCAGTTGGAACCCTGTTCTCTCTCCTCAGAAGCTGCCCAGCTGTCAAAGTGCAGTTACACCTGGACCAGAGCTCTAGATGTGCTCTTCACAAGCGGAGCTTAATGAATCTCAGCTTATTAATGCAGTATGTTGTATGAAGGGAGCTTGAAAAGTGCACAATATAGTACAAAATAGATGCGTTATACCTTTAATAATGACAAATAAATGCAGAAAACAGCTTTTTGGATGGAGCTTTTTTTTAAAAAGCGAGTGTCAACGCAGGATGGCGGGAGGCCAGGCCTATCGAAGCCTTACTGTACTTGGATTTGCATAGTTTCAGACATGTTATCGTCATCGGTGGTTTTATCGAGAGGAACATACATTCGTTGTTTCGCATCTTGCGGGGTGCGTGCTCCCCGTCCCGTGGGGGTGTGTTTGGGAGGACGGGCCAGAGTCACGTGCCCCGATGCTCACTGGGGAAAAAACAAGTAAACGTTTATCTTTCCAGGAATGTAACGCACAAAATAATTTGACTACCAAATAGAAGGGATCTAACTTGTGGAACCTAAAAGATGCAAACAGAGCAGGCGGCAGCCGTTACAATACATTTCTGCTGGGGGATCAGTGGGACGCATGACGGGTTATTGTTATAATTATTATTATTAGTGACGACTGTTAAGTGTGGATGGATTTTTACTGTGATGGCTTGTGGTTCATTTGCGACTCCAGCAGAGGTCTCTCCAGGCCTGGCTGAGCAGAAGAGCTCCTTTCGAATCTTCTGGAGCAGGTTTGAGGGTCTCCTCTGTCTTCACCGGGCTTTTAACAAACTCCTTGTCTGCAAACGTGACATTTATTAATATTTCTAAGACAGACATCGTTTCATTAATGTGGGTCACCTAATTTGAGTCCCCCCCCCCTTTTTTACTGATGTTTATTCCATAAACACGGGGCAGGAGCCGAATGCACTGCTCATTCCGCTCTGCGGCAATATGTGAAATATTAACGCGGTGTTTGTTTTCATTTGCCGACCCGAACAGGAACTCGGGGGTCAGTTGGCGTGAGCCGTCCAAATGTTTTTGTTTTCGTGTCCTTTTTCAGGCGCCACTGCCAGATGGCGAAATGACGAAAGAAACCGCACCACATACAGAGTTGAGCAGGGTGAGGCGATTATTGCGCGATCGTGATCGACACAGAAAGAAAACACTTTAGATGTCTATTTTTCCAAAACCTCAATGACGATATGCACGATTTTAGCGCCACCCAGCAGTTTGTGTTCTTAGAAACAAACAGCAGGTCTTTTTCTGAAAATCTCCAGAAGTGGACAAATATTGACTGTGTGACTTTGGTCATGGGTGGCGGTGGCACCAACTCCCCCCCACCTTCCCCCTTAAGCGAAAAACAAGCCACCACCCCTCCTGTTGCCATGGCTTTCACAGCAGCCTCAGCCCACGAATCCAACTAACAAATGAATTTCACAGCTGATGCAGTTCTGTAGCCTTTCATGTATTTTCTGCAAAATACATTTGAAACATATAATGTTTGCTGAGAAATAGACAGATTTCTTGCAAAGGCCTATAGCTGGCTTTGGCTGGTGCTGTTATTGTCTTTAGGGTTGGTGGTGAACATGACTGTGGATAGCGGTACAGCTACAGCTGCTGGGGATGATGTTTAGTTGTCATCTTTATGGATGGTGGTTTAGGTAAAGTCCTTATGGGCTCTGGTGTGGCTGCTGTCACTGGTAACGGTGGCTTAGTTACTGTCACCGTAGATGTTGGTGTATCACTACCATTTCCGGGGGGGTTTGGTGCAGTAACTGCCCCTGCGAGCGGTGCAGTGACTTGGAAGGGGTATGGTTGCCATCTCCAGAAACGGTAATATATTAGCCGTCACCAAAGACATCGGTTGAGTTGTCGTCTCTGGAGATGGTGGTGTATTAACTATTGTTGAAGATGGTATTGTGGTCATGATTGTGAATGATGATCGCTAGGCCTGGTGATGGAGTTGCCAACACTGCCGTCGCTGGAGATGGTGGTATTGTTTACCGTCATTTAGGGTAGTGGTTTAGATATCATTGTTGGGGGCTGTGGCTTAGTCGCCATGTTTGGAGATGGTAGTTGAGGTGCCGTTGGGTGTGAGAGTGCAGTGACCACCCCTGGAGATGAGGGTTTAGGTGCCATTGTTGGAGATGGTGATATAGTTACCCTCATTAGGGCTCTTGGTTCAGTTCTGAGAGCTGCCGTCGCATCTTTGCTGAGCGAGCAGTTGAGAGAATTCTTATCGGGCGTCAGATGGGCTGAAGTGATGAAAACACAGGGCAACGGTGGGGCGGTGCTTGCACTGCTACTGCAGGGCGCTCACGTACACCCCGACGCACTGCCTCCACCGTTGGTCGCAGCCCTCTTATCTTCCTGCTGCTGAGTCTACAGAAAAGCCTGGGAGATGCTCACCATCCTCAGCCCTCTCTCAGAACGCTAGAAGCACCCCAAAAAAAATGATACAGGGTGTCCGCACACCTGTCCGCTGATTTTCACTCTCGATAACCTGCATTCTTTGGCTTTAAAGACTCTTGGGGGGGGTGTTATTGTTAATCTAAACACTCTGTTGTTGAAGGTGATATTTCAGATGCTCTCATTTATGGTGGTACAAAGGTAGGAGCCAACGCAGAAGGGAGACATGCAAAGTTCAACTGAGACTGTGCATGCCTGCGTGCCTGCGTGCCTGCGTGTGTGTGTGCGTGCGTGTGTGAGTGTGTGAGTGTGTGTGGTGAGTCAGAGTGCCCACTGTTTCTTGACAGGACCCCTCCAGCGGACTCCGTCCCAGTCCCTCCCTGATAAGGTTCCCTGAGTCACCGCAGCAAATTCACCTCTGATTTAGCAGCCCTGTGATGCATCAAGTGCCACGGGGGTCCCAGGTGTGTGTGGGATCCTGTGGGCTCAGACAGTCCAACCTCTGTCACGTTGCAGGAACCCCTGCTGTATCTTCAGTAGGTCCCACGTGTCACACACAGGGGACCCCCCAAGGGACACTAAGTGGACATCTAAAAGAGGCAGCAGGTGGTTTGGTGGTCAGAGCTGCCACATGCAGTCAAAGGGCCCAGGTTTGAATCCCACACCCTGCTGTTGTACCCTAGATCATGGTAAGTACCCTGCGTTGATGCAGTACAAATTGCCCTGCTCTACAGATAGATAAAATCATTGCCAAAGTCACTTTGGAGACAAGTGCTGGATGAATGAATATATACAGTAATAATATTACGTGCATCAGTGCTGCTGAAGTTATTTAAACAACAGGGCGATGCTTTTTTGTCCTGTCTGGCCGGTTCTTTTTTTTTCCACTTTTTTTAAAGAGTGCGGGCATGTGAATGTGTATGTAGATTAAATCCCCAGAGCAACATCCCCTCTGTTCCAGTTATCTGTCCTGCAGTGTAAACAAATCAAGCCAAACGGGTTTCTCTTCACATCTCTTGCAGCTGCTTCCGTCCCTTCGCTTCCAAGCGATTTCGACCTGTTGCTCGTTCGAGTCTCTGCATCCACCTGCCTTTTCTCCACAGAAGCTGCTGCGCGGGGGGTCGCGGAGGAGGAGGAGGAGGACGCGAAGAAATCGGCGATAAACACATTTAGAATTTATTAACCTGACATTTTCCTCCAGGGCCACTTGCAGCCTTAAACTTCTTTCAGAGGTTTACACACCTGGGTAACTCAGTTCGGTAAATAGCTTGATTAAAGGTGGGATCCAACCCCGGGTCCTTTGAGAGGAAAGTGCTGACCTCTGCTGACCTCTGCTGACCTCTGCTGACCTCCACGCCAGCTGCTGCCCCCGGATAGGCTGAGGGTGAATGTGAGGCCAGTTTTATTATTTTTATTTTTAATTCATTTCTCCAAGGCGACTTGTGCTTTTAAGTTTGTGCACAAAGATATGTAGATTTATCATTTATCTCAGTCATTTTTACTGTATCAGTGCCACTACAGTAGTAGTGGGGACTGGAACCTGCACCCTTCATTATTTTTTTATTTATATTTATTTCCACAAAAGGGAGGGGAGGTGAGCGAACGGCTGTACCAGGGTAAAAACTGCGTGATGAAGGAGATGGCAAAAGTGACATCAGCAAATCACAGCCATAAGAAGGCAGGGAGCAGAACGCTGAGCAAAACTATTAGACAGGGAATGCGGGGGATTGATATATTTCTCCATGTCGCGCTCCCGGTCCAGCAGATATTTATGAAGCAAGTTCTTGAATCGTGATTCCGAAATAGGTGGGAAGGCCTTGGAATCGTAATGAGAATCGGGCCCGGCTGGTTCTGAAACCGGGGATGTGAAGGTGGGACAAAGGCCGGGCGGTTTGCTTGGACCGCCGCGCCACCCGCGGGCCCTGAGTAGAGCACGTCGGCATCTAGAAGCGCATCTGTTTTTGAGCCGAGCATCGCAGTTTAGCACATACTGTAAAGAGTGCGACCTGGCCCGCAGATGAGCGTGAGATACAGGGCTCCCGTGTTCCTCCGCTGCCGCACAGGCTCTGATACGTACCTTATCGGCGACGCACTCTGAACATCAGGTCCCTGCAAGATTAGTTTTTATCAGCCAGGGCAACTTTTGGAATAAGGCACGACAATGTCGCTCAGGACCCGTAGGCCTACTTGGTTCTGCTGCTGCTAAGACGGGGACTGGCACCGAACCCCACACCCCGAACACCCCGGGGGGGGCAGATATTGATCGCCCAAGAAATCTGTCACCAGGCAAAGAATGTGACGTCTCAGTCTCAAACCGGCATATGTTTAAAAAGGAAACAATACGTCGGCACAAAAAAATAAGTGGCGAGTTTCCGCTCCGTTTTCCGTCAATAACGTTGTAACTTCAAAATAACCCTGTGAGTTTCCACATCAGGCTGCCTTTTATTTATTGTGCGCAGCTTCATTATTAACCTGTTTAAAGTTTATTGCACTTTCAGCTGGTTGGTCCCTGTCAACAGAATTGGAGTAACGCGATTCCCACCCCGATTGAGCACCATGTTTGCTCTGCGTGACACCCTGTCCTCCTGGACCTGGAAACGGGGGACGTGACATATTTTTTCGTTTTTCAAAGGATCTCGTATGAAAAATATATCTTTCTATCTTTATATCTATCTTATCTAATAAGGCGGGGCTTCTAGAAAAGTGGTGTTTGGCTGAGAAAGTGAGTGGAGGCAGAAAGAAGCCAAATGATTGAAGAGGTGAGAAGTTTGAATAAATTTGAATACGATGTCTAATTTTAAACTTGAGGTTTTTTATAAATAGCTTTGGATGTGCACTGCCCCCCCCCCCCCCCCCC